>MU223971.1:3593466-3631946 GCA_018584345.1 Thuja plicata | reverse complement strand
TATATATATATATATATATTTCAATAGTAAATTGATTAAGCTATTTTTCACTATTATAGGCATTTTCCAACAAAGGATCTAAATAAAATAAAGAGGGATTTTTTCTTCCTCCTACATGCAAAATGATAAAAACAAGAACAAATTTCTAATTTCATTATTAACAATTCCAAGAAGAGTTTTCTTGTTTTCAAGCATGCAAATTAACCCAATTTTCTTGTTTTCTTTTCAGATTTGATCAGGGGTTTGGGCAAGGACATGGTGAGGGTATGAATTTCATCTTTCCATGGCAAGGAGATACAGATCTTATGGTTTCAAGAAAGATTAACAATATTATCAATTTTTCCTCAAAGAAGTCTTCCTCCTACAGATCTGAAACCCTAAGGCCCAAAATTGAAAACTCGTACATTATAATTAAAAACTCTAATGCCCTTTTGAAGATAACACCCAAAAATGAAACCCCTTTATGCCCAGGAGCACAAAATTGAAACCAAAATCATAATTTCTCAATTCTAAATCAATGAAACTACCAAATACTCAAACAAGGAAGATCACACAAAAGGTCCTAGCTTTCAGATGCATGGAAGATGGGGATCTAAAAAATAGAATTCAAAAGATGAAGACCCTACCTCAATAACTGATGAGAAGCACAAATTTCACAAATCCAAGCAAGAAGAATCCACAAATCCAAGCAAGCTCTCTCAAAACTCCAATCACCTGATTTCTCCTTCCCCCTGATTGAACCACCTCCAAAAAGGCTTCCAATCCAAAGATATAGATAATCCAAGCAATTAGGTTTTCAAAAAGTGAAAATCCTAAAAGGAATATAAATTATCTAATTATTAATTAAAATAATTTTTTATTTTCAATTTCACTTAAAGCATGCAAAACTCAACTTTGGAATATAAAAGCAAAGTGTTAAATTGAAAATGCATGAGAGAATATTTCAATTAAATAAATCAATTAACCATGCAACTTAAAGTAATATTCAATAATTCAACTATGCACAATTAATTGAATTTAATATTTATTAAATATCAATTGTTTAAATCAAGACTTAATAATTAAATCAATTAATTAAATATAGGCATTTAATTAACATTTAATTATTAAATAGCCATATATTTCATATATCAATGTTCTAACCTTATCATAGGTGCAATAATTAACATTAATATTTACCACAAATATTCATTAAGTAAATCAAGCCAAAATCATCATTAATCCATAAAAAACCCATCTAAATAGATAAACCACTGAAACAGACAAACACCAGAAACAGAAACCCAACACACATAAAAAGGCTCACGAATCCACGTCACTTGACGTATTCAGACACTAGGATAGTCAATCAGATTCTTTTTCCATTCCTAGGAAAAAATAAGGGTTTAGGATATGGATTTGGACCTAGTATTATCTCCCCTCTTACCATTGAGATATTGTGATAGGGCACGCTCACTCCTGCCAATTCAGGGAAGACGTAGACTGGTACCTGCAAACCTATCATCACAAAGACAAGCATACATGAATATCATATAGAAAACAATGGTTGAGACTAGTTTATCATGTGGATCTCGCCTAAGCAAGTAACTACGACTCTGTCCCATACCATATCAAGCACGTCAAATAGTAATGCAAAACATACAAATGATCCATGTGCATATAAATCTAGGGTCAATATTGTCAGAAAATCATAATTGAAATGACATCCTAACATATACATAAGCATCATGAAATAAGCATAAATCATATGCAAACAAGAGATATAACACTCTAAGCAATGAATCAATAACATACTGAAATGTGATACATAAATATCCTCCAAACCATCTGAAATAGCCAATACATACATGAAAAGGCCTAAAAGAGTTTGGCAACTGAAACAGAAAAGAAAACTAAGGGGTGGGTATTACATCCTCCTCCCCTAAAACTAGGCTTACTCCTAGAAGCCTATAACATAAAATTACAGTGTAATCTCTGTGATGTCCTCCCTTATACATACTATCAGGGGTCCACATTGAACATGATAGAAACAATACTTATCACAAAACATGGTCAACAACCAAAAACATTCGGAATAGCCACCGTACAAGTCCAAGTAAAACCCCAAGTGGGAGAACTTCCAAAGTTCAACATTAAAATCATAAAAGCGTGCAATTCCAACAATAAATTAGATGTGACTAACGCCACAAACTAGATAATGAAAAGAGATTTGGGTGACTAATCCATTCATAAGAAAGTTCAAAATAAATTAATGTTGACCAAATAAAACACAACAAGATATCAATCAACCAAAATGAATAACCAATATAAGAAAAAAAAACATTTCACTTAACAAGGTGACTAGGGTTAGCCACACTCAAGGGAGTAGTCGCTTCATGACATCCAAGATCTTTCATGCTAGATGTGTTAGAGTATGCACACACTCACTCAAGGAAGACAATTGTTATATTTCTAACATCATCTTTATGCAACTTCATGAAATTATGAATTCTACTATGTTACTACCATTAACATTTAATCAATCATTTGCAAAATGATACAAATAGGTTAAAGGTTCTACTATGGATGCAATGCATAATTTTACTTGGGAACTTAGGTCCTTTACCAAATCAATCTATAATAATGAGGTACGGTTCTAGATCTATTAATGCACTCCTAATGGATGATATATATATTTCTAAACAATGCACAATGTATTGAACAAGCAAGAATTTACTTTCCAATTTAATATTCAATCATATTCCTTAAGATGATTTACAACACTCACACAAAATAGTTCATATAACTCAATTAAAGTCAATTCAATACAACATGCAAGTCTAATAATACACGATCAATAACATCACACTCATAGGGAAAATAAATAGGTCACTCAAGAGAAATCGTAAGTCACTCAAAGAGAAAGAAAACAAGCAACAAAGAGTTCTTCAAACTAGGACTCCATCACCACAACATATCACATACAAAATACATCAACTATCATGTTATAACGGAGGAGGTAGTCAAATGACCATCACCAAGTCTTCATACATACAAAACACACAAGACCACAAGAAGCAAGCCATCTTCTCACTATCAAAACACTCCTATAGATGATTACGAACTTCATGGGCAATGATAAGACTAGATACCCTAGAGTTTCAATCACGGATCCTAGCACAATTCAAGACTTAGTAGGTATCCACCTATAGAAACCAAGACTAAATATCACTTGAACCAAATCAAGTAGGAAGAATCACACACAGGAAAAAGAGATCATGAACAATGACTCTCAAGACACAAGGAGACCTGTGCTAACACACACTACTAACCAACTAATGGGCACACAAATTTTCCTAGAGCTCCTAGTGTAGAAAATTGACTCTGATACCAAGTGTAATGCCCCGCCAGGGAACCCAGGAGAACTAACCTAAACATGACACTAAGTTAACAGGATAATTTTTTTATTAAATATTTACAAACAATAATGATAACAATGCGGAAGAAATACAATGAAGTACATGACATACACATAAGTACAACTCAAACAAGATACAATTCATGAGGGTTCCTTGACATAGAATTACTTAAGCAAAATAATCTATGAGAACAACTATAAAGAACTAACATAAATGATACATCAAATGAATCCAATAATATACATCTCATTAAAAATGACCACATATACATCTGGTACCCAAGGTATACAACCTAATCAACCATCTACTATAATAGTCGCGCGGTATGAAATAGTACATAATAAAACAATACAATACATCCTTTGAAAGGATGTTAACCAATATACACATATGGTACAAATATACAACTCACGAAATTGAATCAGTCTCCATAAGAATAGGAAGAATAAGAAACTGCAACAAGGATCATCCAAACATGAAGATGAACCGTCAGAATCTCAATGGTAATAAGAATCACTACCACCTGACCGCGTGGAACCAAAGGTCCACTCCCACCATGCTGAGGAGATAATAACAGGCTCACTCACACGGGTATACAACATGAAGGCAATCAAAGGTATACAAGCCATCATAAAGAACACATAGGAAGATCCTAGAAGCTTTTTGATCACAACGAGAAAGACTAAAGAAAAAGTATAAGGATGGAAATATCAAGACAACTAGAAATGCAAGATCAAAACAAAGCTACACCATCCAAAGATAAAGACATACATAAATGAACCAAAACATCAACATGAACCAACCACTGAAATCAAATGTTAGATGCCAAAACCACAAGCACAAAGAGGTAAAGCAAGACCTATGGAGGAGACTTAGGCTACATTCTATGGGAGTGTCATCACATGGTCAATAACTTGAGTTACCTTGGACTGGCCTCTCTAGATCCTAGACCTCTCAATCATGACTCATGCATAGCTAGGATACCCTCTCACGAAGATGAGGAATCTAACCATACCTACTCTCTAGGTATCAACTCATTCTTATCCTTAGTTTGTACTAGCACTCAAGGCATAAGTGAGGCATCATGATCAATATTGTATTTAATGTTAATCCCAAGTTTTATTATTATATTATCACTTATTAATAACTTACGATAGGTCACCCTGGACTGGCCTCTTTGGGCCCTTGAATCCTATTGTAAGCCACTCCCCTAAGATGCACCTAACTAACCACCCCCTAAGCTCAAGGCCAAATATAATCTCATAAATCTCATAAGATGGTTCCTACCCATATAGGAACTATTGGTTATCCATTAACCATAACAATATGAGGAACTCTCAATAGATCACTTAACAGAAGTTTAGTAACACTAGGTTCAGAAAAGACAATCGAACCAAAATAACATAATAAAGACATGCACTGGAAATCACTCACAAGACACCATGCAGAATCAAATCCCAAAATAATCATACAGAAAGGAACTGGCAACAAGAAACCAACACTCCCGAGTACAACACCCTAAGGATCCACTAGTCCCCAACAGATAACCAAGGAATACACAGTTCCACAAAAAGAAGAACAAAACCATATACCATATCAATAACGTCTAACATACATCCTGATATGACAAACACAATCTCAGAGAGATCTAATCAAATATAAAGCTAACACAGTGATAAACAAATTTATAACACTCATTATGCAAATTCATCTATCTAGTAAAATTACTAACATACTATAATTAAATCTTCATAAAGATGCATACAAAGCTCCTATAAATTGATTTATAGAACGTCACATATAAATTAATCTATTGAATAATTACTAACATCCAACTATAATTACATTATGTATGAAAATACAAATATAATTGTTATTAATATTATTCCCTCAATATCAATACTTTTATGTCTAATTTAATAAATCACGCATACACAAAATAAATCATTTTAAAAAAATGCTTTAATACATATAAAGCTATATATATGAAAATTCATGTTTTAATCATATATATAAAAACAACTAATAATACTAATTAAAATCATCAATTGAAACCTCTTTAATTAACTATTAGTTAAATAAAGGAAATACTTAATAAAACAATTTTAAAAACATATTATTTAAAACTAGCTTTAATATAAAACAAAATTTTAATCTAAACTAAATTTAAATTAATTAAAGCTTGATTTAATTTAAAACAACAAAAAAACAAAAAAAATAATAATTTAATACATTGGGGGGTCTCGGCCCCACCCCCAACTCCATGCAACTCCCTTTTACAAGGGACTGCCCGCAGCCACGTGGGGTCTGTCGCAGGGCGGTGGTACCTTGTTGTCCCCACCGTGGGAAACCACGGTGGGTCTGCAGGCCCACAACCTACGGTCCCCTGTGGTCCTGAGACTTGGGATAGCGTGGGGGAAGGGTGTGGTGGCCCCCGCCACCAACCTTCCTTCACATAATTTGTTTTAAACATTGTTTTTTAAAATAAAAACCTTTTAAATACTAACTTTTCGTTTATGGATATAAATTTAAAAAAAATTATTTTATTTTAATTCTGGTGAAAACATTAAGAGAGACTAGACTATATTTTTTTATAATTTCTAGCAAGCTCGCAATTTTTTTTTTTAATTTTTTTTCTACAATATTGATAATAATAATATTCCTTTTCAATAGTAATTTGATTAAGCTATTTTTCACTATTATAGGCATTTTCCAACAAAGGATCTAAATAAAATAAAGAGGGGTTTTTTCTTCCTCCTACATGCAAAATGATAAACACAAGAACAAAATTCTAATTTCATTATTAACAATTCCAAGAAGAGTTTTTTTGTTTTCAAGCATGCAAATTAACCCAATTTTCTTGTTTTCTTTTCAGATTTGATCAGGGGTTTGGGCAAGGACATGGTGAGGGTATGAATTTTATCTTTCCATGGTAAAGAGCTACAGATATGAGGGTTTCAAGCAAGATTAACAATATTTATCATTTTTTTCTCAAAGAAGTCTTCCTCCTACAAATCTGAAACCCTAAGGCCCAAAATTGAAAACTCATACATTACAATTAAAAAACCTAATGCCCTTTTGACGCTAACACCCAAAAATGAAACCCCTTTATGCCCATGCACAAAATTGAAACCAATATCATAATTTCTCAATTCTAAATCAATGAAACTACCAAATACTCAAACAAGGAAGATCACACAAAGGGTCCTAGCTTTCAGATGCATGGAAGATGGGGATCTGAAAACTAGAATTCAAAATATGAAGACCCTACCTCAATAACTGATGAGAAGCACAAATTTCACAAATCCAAGCAAGAAGAATCCACAAATCTAAGCAAGCTCTCTCAAAACTCCAATCACTTGATTTCTCCTTCCCCCTGATTAAACAAACTCCAAAAAGGCTTCCAATCCAAAGATATATATAATCCAAGCAATTTGGTTTTCAAAAAGTGAAAACCCTAAAGGGAATATAAATTATCTAATTATTAATTAAAATAATTCTTTATTTTCAATTTCACTTAAAGTATGCAAAACTCAACTTTGGAATATAAAAGCAAAGTGTTAAATTGAAAATGTATGAGAGAATATTTCAATTAAATAAATCAATTAACCATGCAACTTAAAGTAATATTCAATAATTCAACTAGGCACAATTAATTACAATTAATTGAATTTAATATTTATTAAATCTCAATTATTTAAATCAAGACTTAATAATTAAATCAATTAATTAAATATAGGCATTTAATTAATATTTAATTATTAAATAGCCATATATTTCATATATCAATGTTCTGACCTTATCATAGGTGCAATAATTAACATTAATATTTACCACAAATATTCATTAAATAAATCAAGCCAAAAGCATCATTAATCCATCTAAAACCCATCTAAACAGATAAACCAATGAAACAGACAAACAACATAAACAGAAACCCAACACACATAAACAGGCTCACAAATCCATGTCACTTGATGGATTCAGACACTAGGATAGGCAATCAGATTCTTGTCCATTCCTAGGACAAAATAAGGGTTTAGGGTATGGATTTGGACTTGATATTATCTCCCCTCTCTTACCATTGAGATATTGCGATAGGGCACGCTCACTCCTGCCAATTTAGGGAAGACATAGCCCGGTACCTGCAAACCTGTCATCACAAAGATGAGCATACATGCATATCATATAGCAAACAATGGTTGAGACTAGTTTATTGTGTGGATCTCACTAAAGCAAGTAACTACGACTCTGTCCCATACCATATCAAGCACGTCAAACAGTAAAGCAAAACATACAAATGATCCATGTGCATATAAAGCTAGGGTCAGGATTGCCAGAAAACCATAATTGAAATGGCATCCTAACATATACATAAGCATCATGAAATAAGCATAAATCATATGAAAACAGGAGATATAACACTCTAAGCAATGAATCAATATTATACTAAAATATGATACATAAAAATCCTCAAAACCGTCTGAAATGGCCAATACATACATGAAAAGGCCTAAAAGAGTTTGAAAACTCGAACAGAAAAGCAAACTAAGGGGTGGGTATTACAGTTGTCGTCTCCTTTGCAATAATGAAAAATGGGTCAAAACCACCCACATGGTTTGTTCTCTTAATTATTCCAACTCCTGCCTCCACCCCTCTAAAGCCTTAAAAAATAGATTTACCTCAGAAGGAACTTCCTACCCCTCTAGCACTGCATGTAGTGCTTCTTTTGGGTTATCCGGTTTAATGGGACCCATGATTTGTGCAATTTATTCTTTCCAAACTTTATTTCAGTTTCATCTTGGTGCATATGTGTATACACCTAAATTTGGTCAAGCAAAGTCAAACAAATTCAAAGCAATCAATTGAGGATCAAAGCATGAATTAATTGAAAATCAAATCCAAGATGATAAGACGTATCATATTTCAGTTTCATCTTGGTGCATATGTGTATACACCTAAATTTGGTCAAGCAAAGTCAAACAAATTAAAAGCAAGCAATTGAGGATCAAAGCATGAATTAATTGAAAATCAAATCCAAGATGATAAATTAAATAAAAAAGGATCAAATAATTATGCAATTAATTTTAATCAATTAATTGTATAGTTAAATCAAAAATTAATCCAACCCATTCAAATGGGAGACATGGCTAAATCAATTAATAAATCCAATAATTCTCACCCACCACATATGGACAAAAATTAATCAACCAATCAGGTGAGAGTATTTGGAGCACATGGATTACAAATAACCTTTTCTATTTCCACCGCCCAATTTCACTTTACAATCTTGGCCACTCATTTTGTTTCTTTGTCGCAACACTTGAAACCATTAACTTAACTCCTCTCTAATTATGAGTCAATCTAGCTCGCATCTAACTCACCTTCCTAATTTCAGAAATCCTTTAAATAGGAGTGCATCAATAGACAAAAACATCCATTATCTTAGTGCATCGTTACTATATCCAATTCATTCTTAAGCATAGAATTTCAATTGAGAATTTACATTGTAGCGATCGCAATGGAGGAATTTAGCATAATTGAGCTAGAATAGGTAGAATTGCATCATACAAAAGCTTAAATTTCTCATTATAGGACTATCACTAATGGATTCTAATTTGAGATAATTTAATTAGATTTGCTAGATAGAGAGACATGATACAGTTTTAATTGTTCAATTTGAGTTGTTTAGCATGTTAGATCTTTAAATTCATTCAAATTGATTGAATTGAGTTAATGTTTCATGAATATACATTTACCTATATACAAAATGTTTGATCAAACATGTGACGCCTAATGCAACAAAGGTCTTCCCTCCTTCTCTAGTAGGTACCCCAAGATCTACCTCCTCCATTAGAAAATCATCCATAGTAACATATTCTAGTGCTTTGTCCATAGGTGGTACCACCACTTGTGCCTTCCAATGTTCTCTTGTGTCCTCCATGACATAGGAGACTTTTTGGCCTTCGTGGAACTAGATTCCCCTATTGAATGCTCAACCAATCTATGAAAAATATGGTTCATTCTATTTTGTATAAATCCTCTTTCGAGGTTATATTTCTTTGTCCATCCATGTGGGCTTAGTGCTCATAGAAAGAGGTTGATATGTTTCTAGCTAAAAGGCTTCATGTTTTGTTTCTTGGCTCTCCTCTTGCTGCTCAACCAATTGCTCTCAAGGAAGAGTGGTTTCCCTATTCTTTGAAGAAGGATAAATATGCTCCTCATCCTACTCTTCCATGATCTTTTCATTGGTCTGGGGCTCCTCTTTCTCCTTTTCATCCTCACCTTCACATAATTCCTTCCATGTAGCCTCTACTTCATCCCATTTTTCCTTATCACCCTCAGTCTGTTCCATCTCTATCTTTGGGGGTACATGTATCTCTGCATCATTTTCCTCATGTCCACCCTCATCCCCTTAAAGGTCTCCAAAAGTCTCCTACAAGGAAATGTATTCTGAACTGAAGTCCAACTAAGGTTCCTATGAGGACTCCTCAAAGCCGGGGATATTCTCAAAATTAGAGATATCAAATTCATCTAATCCCAAGGAGTATCACCTTCCTTATCATGTTCTGTGGCAGTTTCAGATTCCACATCATGTATCACTAGAGATTTCTAACTGGGACCCATTTGTGGGGGTCCTAAAATATCCTTTGAGAGGATTCCCCTAAATTGACCTTTTGGGCCATAGCAGTTGTAGATCTAGTTCTCTTTACCAGTTGGGGGCCTTCATCCTCATGTAGCCCTTCTTCTTCTTGTAGTTCTTCCATTATGGGGGGCATTTTCAAAGAATTATTATTTAACCTTGTGTAGACCCTTTATGAAGGGTCAAGAGTACGTTATCCCTTAGGCTTCTTCACCCTAATCCTAAATGGTTTGACCTTATTCCCTGGGGAGGATGGAACATCCATTGTAGTATCAACACTTGGAGAAGCAATGTTTGAAATTCTCCCTATAGGAAAGGGTGCAATAGTTGATTGAACTGGTGGTGTTGAGCAACATGAGATGAAGTTGTATTAGTAGCTTTCTTCTTTTCTTGAGGCTTCCATTGTTTCAAAACCTTAGGAGGGTACCATGTAGCTACCTCCCTGGCATGGCCCATGACCTCTTTGGGAGTAGGATACGCTACTTTCTTGAAATTAGGAACCTTTACTTTCTTCCCCTTCCCTTTTTCTACCTTATCCAATGGGTCTGTGTTTGTCTTCATTGGGACTAGCTCTAGGTGGAATGTCTCGTGTACCCAGTCCAATGTGCATTGTATTACATGTTGGGCCATGTGCTCTATATCCTCTAACTCTGAGGAAGCTATACAAAGAGTGATGTTGTTTTTCATGTTTTCCATGAGATATTCCATGTGTAGGCTCCTTTTGTCTAGCTTTCCTTCCTTATGGGGCCTTGTCATGTAGCTTTGATTAATCTTGTGCTTAATATTGGGCTCATCCTGGTAGTACCTCTCATCCCTCTCCAAGGAGATAGTCACATATTGATCAGCCGTGGGAATGTGAAATACATGTCCGATGATATCTGACCTTATGTCCAAGATAATATCTCCCTGCTTGTTCTTCACTCTCCTTTCTTTTGGATTGTAGTGTTCAGCCACTTCCATAATGAGATTTGGGGACTGAATGAACATTAGGTACCCTATTATATGCACTAGTCTAGAGAAGATCATGGATGAGGCACCTGGTGATCTAATACTGAGGTTAGAGATTCTCCTTATGAACTCATTAATGTCCATATGACCTATGTCAGTATCAGTAATCTCTCTATCAAGTTTACATGGCTTAGAGGGTGGGTCATAGTTGTGAAACTTGCACTTCATTGAAAGGATAGTAGACATTCCTTGTGAATCTGTACTCAAACAAAAACCTTGTTAGCATATTTTATTGAAAACCAAAACCAACTAGTCTACGAAAGTAAAACTAAGATCTAATTGCATAAATCAGGAAACTAAGCTAAGAACTAAAACTAAAGAGCCTAAAGGAATGAAAACAAAACCCTAAAAAATAAAGGCCAAACCAACTAAAATACTCAAACAGAAAAGGAAAACCTATTGTTAAACACCCCTGACTAACTGCAAGAATTTTGCATCTAGCTCTGATACCATGTAATAATTTATTTGATGCAATGTAAGAATTTTCTTAAGGAAATATGCCAAGATCTAGAAGCCCAATGAATGGCACGAGAGAGAGACAAAATGATGTGATCAATTAATTGACTAAATTCAATAATGATCAATAACTGATAATGAATCAACTAGATTCAAGAGATATGAATTTACAATGGAGATGTTACTTATTATAAAGGAAATGCAATAAGAGACTATGATAAGGGGTTGATAAGATATCACCCAAACAAGGTGGAATCACATGTCCACCAAAGGTGGATCATTGTCCATTATGAAATCAAGTATGTGCAACATGTGGAGGATGATAATGTGATATATGCATTAAAGGTGGATCTCATGCATAGCACAACAATTTCAAAAGAAAGAAATAGAACATATTTGATGAAGGATACAAAAGGTGCATCTGAAGGTTTTCTAGCATCCATTCTAGGTGGTGTTCCCTCTTCTATTAAATGACTCAGATTGTAGAGTTTCAGGGGTAGTTTTGATATAAATCTTTTTTCCCCTCAAGGATGTATGTTGAGTTTCTCCTCAACATGAAAATAATTTTTGAAGGAGTTTCTGGAGGAAAGATTCTTATATGGTGGTCCGAAAAAGTGACTATTCAGTTCGATAAAAAGTGCATCATCTTTTTAAAGGTGTCATAAACATATATTTGGTCGTTCAGGATCATATTCTCAATTGTGATTTGAAGATTTTGAAAGCGGAATACTAGAGAAAAGGAGTGCAAAAGATATTGTGAGATGGAGAATGGGAAAGCTGGTAAATGTAAGGGTACGTGCACCAAGTTGTGGACCAAAAAAGTGGACACCTCTTTAAAAAAAAATTCAAATTTCATATAACCCGATCGGGTTATTGAAAATTTGAAATTTTTCTAGGCTTGGTAACCAAGCCTAGAAAATATTATAAAAAAACTCAATCTGTCTTGAACCCGATCGGGTTCTGAAAAGAAAAAAGTACTTCAAAACCCGATCAGGTTTTGAATTCTAGTAAAAACTATGCATTTTATTCTCCATAACCCGAGCGGGTTATGAAGAAACTAAAATAGGCTTTTCTTCTGGAAGCCATAACTTCCACATACGGAGTCCGATTGACTATGTTCAAAAAGCGTAGGAAAGATCTTGAGAAGATCTAACACATGATTAACCTAAAATAATCTTTAGTCATCAACATTTTTTTTGCCATCCATTTGAATCAAGTAAGGTATAAAATAGGCACTCTCTCTCTCTCTCTATATATATATATATATCTCCCTCTCAGAGAGAGAGAGAGAGAGATCATACTTATTTTTCTATACGTTGCATGTATGGACAATAATGAGTACCTATTTTATGCCTTACTTGATTCAAATGGATGGCAAAAACAATGTTGATGACTAAAGATGGTTTTAGGTTAATCATGTGTTAGATCGTCTCAAGATCTTTTCTACGCTTTTTGAATGGAGTCAATCAGACTCCGTATATGGAAGTTATAGCTTCCGGAAGAAAATTCTATTTTAGTTTCTTCATAACCCGCTCAGGTTATGGAGAATAAAATGCATAGTTTTTACTTCTTCAAAACCTGATCGGGTTTTGAAGTACTTTTTTATTTTCAGAACCCGATCGGGTTATTTGAAATTTAGAAACCCGATCGGGTTATGGCTCGGGAAGAGGCTTGAAAAATGACCCAAAGGCTTGGAGGCTCATTTTCCCTCCATTTTAGTTCTTTTCGACATTTTTTCATCATGTAAGATGAATTCTCGACTTTATCTTCATCAGGTTTACAATTTGTCAACTGGGTAGATTTATAATTTTCACCATAATCTCATACGTCTTCTTAGCTTTCTAACCATATAAATTTTTCTATTTTTGGACAACATTAGCATATAGTAAACTTTAATTTTTTTTACTAGTGTCTTGATTGTCCTCACAGACATATGTCTACCATTTTTTTAATAATTTTTGATATACTTAATCAAATTACAAATAAATTACATATTATTGTTCTACACTTGATTCTATACACTTTTTTTAAAAAAAAGTTTTCATTTTTTATTATTTTGATGCAAGTTATGCCCAACGCACGAACAGGTACCAAATTTTCAGGATGCGATCACTTAAAAATCACAGAAAAAAAAATACTCATCAGAAAATTACAAAAAAATACACAACTTCTAGATCTCACTGTTACCTATCATCCTAACAAAAGGATTTAAAAAATAATGAATATAACTATATTTTTTGTACCGCGCATGGAAACAACTATGTTATGTTTTTCCAAAAAAAGCAGGAACATGCTTTCGCGTGCAAGAGGTTTGACCCTCTTAATCTTATTGGTTTTTAAAAAAAAATAGTGTTTTAAAAACTATATTCAAAGTACTACGATTTTTATTTTTTACACATCTTCTTATTTTGAGTGCATGACCCTCAAACGCCTGTTCCAAGTTCAGGTTTACTCGATTTCAGAAAAAATGTGTCCACTTATACCCCCCTTTTTGGTCCACAGTTTGGTGCACTTACACGTAAGTGATATACCCATACTTATTCATTATAAGAACCTATTTATTCTGTCTAGTAAGGATTCAATTGGTGCTTTTTTTAATGTTGACAAAATGGTTAATTACAAGGAAGATGTTTTTTTATATATTTATGTTAATTTGGAAGAGTATGATCATATAAAACTGTGGAAATTCTTGAGGAAGACCATTTAGTTGAGGGTTTGCAATTTAAAGATGATTATGTCAGGTTAGGGCACAAGGGTTTGGATGCATGGAGTAATTTTTTGATGATTGAAGATGATTATGTTGTCCAAATTGGATTGAGTAGAATTCATGGGGAATGTATCTAATTAGATAAGACTTATCAAATTACAAAATATACCTTAAGGGTTGTGACAGGACTTTGCGCTACTGGTGATGTGTCAGTGTTAAAATTTGTTAATAATGCAGAGGTAAATAAATTGACTAGTATTGTGTCTAATGGTAGGGCGTAGAGAATTGTCACTATTACAGATTTGGGGATCAGATACGCTACAATTGGAATATATTACAAAATATATTATAGAAACAAAGAGGGTTTGTGTGTGCTACCAAATTTCATGTTGCTTATAGAATGCTTATGGATAATGCTAACTATGATCTTTGTGAGACTCCGAGGAGACAGTTGTTTGACAATTTAAGGATAATAAATTATGAATATTATCTATTTTGGTATGGTTCCTTGATTATCTATCTAATTTTTTATTTTTTGAATGTTATGTCGATGCTCCGGAATGTGAATTGGAGCAATGATATGCTTGTTGGATTTCAAATTAAGATGTATAGATTGATAATATGGGTCATAGTATTGCTAATTGTAGAAGATTTTTTGAAGAATTGAAGGGTAGCATGTGTTTCAGGAACTAGATTCCTTCCAAGATCATTGTCTGATATAAAGATGTTTTTTATGTTGATAAGTATTTGTGTTACCTAGAAGAGGTAGTACCTAGAATTGTCTTAAGTGGATAATTTGTTCTATTAAGTTATTGAGGATGATTGCATGGGCATCATTGAAAAACTAATCAAATTTCCAAAAGATATTGATGTTGCAAGGGTTGAGGTTGTGGCAGGAGAATCTGTTGTTTCACATAAAGGAAAAGGAAAGGGTAAAAGAATAATGAAGATGTCAATAGAAGGTTCGTCCTCTGGTATTCCAAAGAAGAAAGTAATAAGAATGCGCTCAGAGTGCTCCTCCACTCCAGTAACTATTTCTAGTGAAAGTGAAGAAGAAGAACATAAAGATATCAGTAAACTAAAGGGAATTGCAAGTGCTGATGTAAAGAGTTTTGTTGGTGAGGAGCATACTACTTCTCCAGTCTCGTCAGATTATGATAATCTTTTAATTGAAAAGGTTTTTTCTATGCTAAGTCAGTATGGATGACTGAAGAGTGTTGTAAATATATTTCTTAATGTTTCTCTTGATGATTACGATATTATCGTAGAGGAGTTGGAAAAATATGCAAAACCAAAAAAAACAGTAGTGAATGATCTTTCTGATATGTGTTTGGAGGAACTTATTGAGGTATATGGTTGCAGAAGTTTATAGCACTAAAGAGGATGAAGTTTCAGAAGAAAATTTGATCGATTAATTGATTGAAAAGTGCAAAAAGAGTCAACTAAAATTAATATAGAAAAATAGAACAGTTTAAAAGAGATATCAAATTTGTGGATGTGTAAGATTTCGGGCTTATTTTTGTCTTTGAGATTTCAATTAGACTTGTAGGAATTTTGTCAAACTGTCGGAGAACAAATTCTGGTTTATCATATGTAACTAACTGCAAAGAATTCTTGGAAGCAAATTCTTATAGAAAACTAAGAAATGGATCATAGATTCAATGGACAACTAAATGTAAAATAAGAGAACATTTAATATTCCAAATCGTTCAAAGGAAATACATACATAGGAAGCTCTGATATAAAAGTTTTAGACTTCAGTTTCTCACGTTAGCTTCATTTCCCTGATTTACAAGAGTAGAAATGAAACACATACTCAAAAACATGAAGACATGAACACAAGAAGCCTTGAAACATTGATATGTTAATTCATGAATTTTGGCTGGTAAAGAATGTCTTCAGAATGGGAAACGTTCTGATAATAGTCTCAGTCTGAACCCAAGAACATGCTGAAAGATACAATAACTCGGTCCATTTCATGAGGTGTCTCAAGACAACAAGTTTGGATGTGCATTTGAACCATCCTATGCATTTGTCTCTCTTCTATAAACTCTCGGGACTTACAAATGATCAAACTCTTGGCTATGGCACTATATTTTAGACGTTACCATCTATGCTTGGTCTGCAGATCTAGATAATGCCTAGACGTGTAGGAATGATGCAGATCTCAACTCCTATTGTCTGTGTATAATGCACTAACAATTCAGATTTGTCCAAATGCCCAACTCTAATGTCTTGCCTTTCCATTCGTCCAAATCTCCCAATGCTAGTCATTCTTAACAGTGATCATTTCTGAGCATTCTCATACGGCTATCACTTAAAAAACCCCTTCTTATTAATGCACCTCGAACTGATGGTAAAATATCAAAGGAATCAATATGAACTTTTACCCTAGTTTGGCGTCCACCATGAAGATTATATTTCTTGCTTTGATAATAACATCTTTCACCATGAAGCTCTATAGTAATCTTTGAAGTAAGATCACCTCACAAAGAAGACTGGGTATCATCTAATCTTCCTATTCCAAGGGTTTTCGTCCTTGAAAATCTAGTGACCACTTAAAGTATCACCAAAACATATCCCAAAAAGAAGAATAGCTTTTTCTTTTATAGGTTCTCAAGCAAGTGAGAGTTTGTACTTTTAGCAATGTGGGATAAAGTTATTTTTAATTCATAAAGTCACTTTAATTTTATAATATAACTTTATATTATAAAGTGGCTTAAACTATAGAAACCATAAAATAATAGTTCTTTGTCTTATTTTAAGGGAAGTTGTGACTGGTAGGCATCCCTTCCAAAATAATTTATTATCTTATCGGGATGAGAAAATTGGGCTAACAAAGCTCCTAGAGTGATTATGGAAGAGAATGGGACATTACAAGATGTTTTGTACAGTTTTAGTGTGGATTGGCTGAAGGGTACAAATAGCTTTAAAAAGGAAATCGACTTTGTTGAATCTCAGTTAACTAATGCTACAACAAAATACAATCTCTTCAAAGATGCTACTGGAAAAAAAAATAGAATAAATGAGTTACAACTTCATTAGGATACAACAAAGAGGAAGCGATGAATATATTAGAAATTTTTGTGATTTAAGAGAAGTAGTTGAAACAAATCTTAATTTTATGATGAAGATACAAGAGAGTGCCAAATGTTTTGAAAGAGGTATAAGAAACTTAACATTTTTTGATGATACTACGAACAAGCTTATTGTAATCGAATGTCATAATAGGCTATTAATTTCTACTATGGATGATTGGAAGCTTATGGAAAGCCTGAAACAAAGGTTTGGAGAAATATGGCCTAAGAATATTTAATTTCCCAATTTTATGCTTTTAAGATTTTGAGTAGGATAAAACTAATAATATAAGTTTTGAAGTTTTATTTTTTGGCCTTTGTCTTTGATGGAAAAAGGGGAGAAAGATAAGAAAATGTTCACACTCAGGATTGTTTTGGTTATTACAGTCAGAGGGAGTTTTATTAGAAACATTTTTTGGTGGCTATTTGTCATCAATGACAAAGGAGGAGATTGTTGGAAAAAAAAATTATCAGCTTATTGTCTTGTTGTCATGGATGCAAACATTATGGACCAGAGGTGTTGGAAGCATTATGGTTCACATGTCCAAAGGTAGTTACGGACCAGAGGTGTTGGAAGCATTATGGTTCACATGTCCAAAGGTAGTAGGTAAAGACAGGTTCTGTTTTATCTGTGTTCATAAGAAAGAGGTGTTTAACAATACAGCAGACAAGTTCTATTTTATCTATGTTCATAAGAAAGAGGTGTTTATCAGTGCATTAGTTTTGTATTTTGAGATTCATAAATCTGTTTGGTTTGAATGTTTGTGGTTCAGTGAACAAAGAAATACAATTTTATAGTTACAATTGACAGTGCTTCATTTGTGCTTTCCGGAAAGTTTCTTCTCCAAAAATCAAGGTTGAAGGTGTGTTGATACTTATGTATATGGTTTTAGGTTTTAGTCTTGGTTGTGGCATTCTCTAGTGATCCAAAAATTATTTCTGGTGATCCAAAAGTTGTGGCATCTAGTGTTGCAGTTATGTTCAATTGTTGTCATGACCCAGAAATGTGTTGTAATCACTTCTGATGTGGATTGTTGGCATTTGCTAGTGTTTCTGATGTGGTGTATGGATCTCACCATGGTGTGTGGAGGTCTGGACATAGTTGGCATGTTAGGTGGTTCATTGGCTAGTGTGTTTCTACACGTTTGAGATAGTGAAGTTGTCTTGGTAAGTGTGGATCTGACATTGGGTTGTGTACCATAGTCGTGGTCCCTCTCTCTCCTGGAGTAAACATGCTTCTTGATTTAGGTATGGGTTATGCATTTAATGATTATCTCTTATCTAGATGGGTTCGTGTTATATGTGACCTATGCATTTAATGTTTATCTCTTATATGGTTGGGTCCATTCTATGTTTTGGTTTGGATGTTTCTGGCATGGGACCTTATTGCATTTTGTTTTTGCCTTGGCCGACTTGTAACTTAAACTGTAATATCCTTTTAGCATGGCCAACCTTATTATAATCTCTAATGTTCTATCTTGTATATATGCACAATTTGTGCCCTGGAAAAATAGAGAATGTAAGGCAAATAGAGTATATTGTGGTCAAGCAAAGAAGATCTACAAGCAGGATTTTAAAAGGGCAAAATAGTCAGAGATGCGAAAACAGAAATAGTGTAACAGAGTTGTGCAAATCAACTGCATTATGAGGAGAACTTCTTTTTATCTACTATGGGGAGTTCATTGTACCTTGGACAGTGTTTCTTGGTGCAAAAGGTCATTATGTATCTTGCTACTTTGGTAGTGAGCCTCTATATGCAAGTTTGAAGTAGTGAGCTCCCATCTATCTTGGTGATGTAAAGATAGTGAGCTTCTTCCATATTTTGTAATCAGACTATATACATCAGTGAGTTATTCTTTATGGGCAAGTTCTCATTGTAGTTTTTCCCTTTTGGGTTTTCTACGTATAAAATATGAGTGTTCATGTGTTGTTGGTTCTATTCATTACTTGTTTATTATTTCATGTGGTGACCATTGAAGTTAGTGTGATTTTGGTTTATGTTGATTCACCCCCTCCCNGATTCCCCCCCCCCCCCCCCCCCCCACTCTCAGCGTCGAGGGTGTCTTCAACACTCTACTTGTAAAAGCCAGCACCCCTGTTTTTGCGTTGTTCTTCTCTTTGACGCCTTTAGACTATAGTTGTGTAAGGGTCAGTCCCCTTGTTAGGTTGCTAATTTAAATAAAAAACATAGATTTGTAAATACCTTATCAAAGGTATATGAAGTATTAAAATAAAATGATCTTCTTATTTACAAAAATCTATAGTTTTTTAATGCGTACTTGTTTTTTACAATTAACACACTTCTCTCACAATCTTAGAAGAGTTCCCAATATCTGCATCAAAATTAAGCATTATAGGTTATTATAGACTGAAAGTATTTTAAATTTTTTCATTTAGTTTAGACTTTTATTAGAATAGAGATGGTTGTGCATCCGAAAAGCTCATTCTATAAATATTGCACCCTTTTTATTGCTAACAATTAAATTTATGGTTACAACAAAAACATCCCAAAAGCTAAACATATATTACAGTACAATTCACAAAAGCTTTAAAACCAAAAAAACAAATACCTCCAATTGAGAATACATTTAAAATCAAATATCATTTTATGTAAGAAACTTTAAAACAATAAAAACATATAAAAGTGAGATTTTAAAATAAAAAATTAAATATCATTCTTATTTTATCTTAATCTCCACAATTCACTATAAAAGTCCTTATGCTCTCTTATTGATATGGATTTCTTTTGTAGATAAAAAGAACGCGAAATGAGGAAACTATGATAAATTAGTAATATACAAAAATATCTTAAATTTACTAAGCAAGTTCCTCAATTTATATGTTTTATTTTGAAAAAATTTAAATCAATATAAATATACAATAAACATTATAGCAACATATATAAATTCCATACTGATATTAAATAATGGTAACTGTTAACAATTTATTAATAATCAACATATAATTTTATCTATTATCAAAAGTTTCTAAATTCATATTGCAGAAAATTTTATTAACAAAATTTAAAGAATTAAATTTACTAAGTTTCTAAATTCAAATAATGCTGAAAATTCATATAAGGTAACCATCACAAACGCGTCAAATTTAATGGATTGAGTTTTTATTGACAGAAACCTTCACATTCATATTACACCTCTAGCATAATGTTGTCTACTATATTCAGTCAAACCATCTAAATATGAAGCAATTTGTGATTTGACCCATTTAGATGTCACATTTTACAAGGCAAACCATACTAATTAGTGCAAAACAATATAAACTTTTGGTTGCTCACAGTAAAGTATTTGTGCTAATAATAACTCGAAGAATTTAGGCAAAGATTTGGATGTGTCAATTGGTTTAATAGGAGGAAATGTAAACATTAGCATTAAGCAACTTCAACATCACATTATGCAAAGATTCAAAAAGAGGTGTAAAATTACGAGGAGGTCTAAAAACATGACAAAAGAGTCACACCTTTGGATGTTGTTGTCACTTGCTCATCAATGTTGTTTGATGAATTGTTGCTCTTGATATAGCCGTTAGGTTTTTAAAACTTTTGAAATGACTAAGATGCAATAACACTTTTATCAATCATAGTCATTGGAATGGTGCTCTCAAAATGACTCACTTGAAGCTGATAATTAGGTAAAGCATTGCACACAATTGAGTAAAAGAAGAAAATTCAGAAAGCAATATCTTATCTCTAATGTTTTTTTGTAAATTAGCAATGAAATGACATTGCTCATCAATATCATGCACAAGATAAGAAATCTGAGCATGCAAATGCTTAAATCTACCAATGAAATTAGTCACTTTTTCTTTAACACCTTGTTTACAATGCATCAACTCAGTCAAATAAATCTTGAAACCAATATTGTTTTAAAACTATTTGATGAAAGCATTAGCAAGTTTTTGAAAGGAATCAATGGAATAAGGAGGCAAAGAACAATACCATTGAAAAACTTTATCTCAAAAGGTTGTAGTAAATAATTAAGTCATGAACCTATTATCATGAGAAAAGTCGCTACTCTATGTTTGAAAGGTTTTTTAACATGAGTCAAGGGGTCATCTTTACCATTGTAAGTCTCTAAATGAGGTATTTTCATGTATTGAGGGATACCATCACGGATGATGTCTAAGAACAAAGGACTAGCAATGTCACAAATAGGATTGGTGTACTTTGATTGAGTCATGGATGCAATTTGTTGTTGCAAGGATGAAATGACCTCAAATGATATCCAAACAAAGAAACTGACATGTGGTATAAATTTGAGTTGAAAGTGTAAGAAACAAAACATTTGAAATGTTTTGTTTTGTTCCTAGGAACAAAATGGTTTTCACTATGTTCTCTGTGTTTTTTGCTGAAAAATTCAAGGTTACTCTGTTAGATCTCAATCTATCTACCAAAGTTCTGACAGCTACGTCACATGTTCCTGCACACAAAAAAATGAGGAAGAAGGTTGGATAAAAAGGTTTGTCTCAGTCAAACCCCTATTTAAGAATCAACCTTCAAAATGAAAGGAAATTGCATAAAGGAATATATGTAAAAAGATAAATGTTTGATTCACCTTGACTATACCTTCATGAACCGATGTAGAAATTGCTCATATTCATGAAGATGCTTGGATGTTGCTTGAATTGAAGTTGTAGGATAATCACTTGCTTTGAAAGAAGAATGTATGTGGATATATAAAGGATCTTCTAGCTTGATTATGAACTCCTCTACTTGGCCTTCATGGGAGAGAAGTTTGCTACAATGGAAAAGATTGCCTTCAAAATGCCTTGGATGCTTAGAGAGAGACTAGATCTTGGATGCTTGTTTTCAAATCTTGAATTCACCTTGATTGTTGAATGCTGCATTGCAAATCTCATGAATGTTTGATGAAACCTTGGTCATGGTAGGAGAGATGGGGTGTTTATATACCTCTCAAATGTTTCGGGATTCAAAATTAAGTTAGGTCGACCAGAAGACCTAAGTTCCCACCAAAACTCTGACATGGGCCCCAATTCAAATTTGGGCCCATTATGTGGAAACATAACATTTCTGGGAACATAACGCTTCAAACGTTATGTTCCTAAGAGAATGTGATGAAATTGGAACAAAGTGTCAGAAAGAAGAGGTAGATGCAAGAAAAGAAGAATCAAGTTGCTATGATCAAGTATAACATTAAATCTCAAAGTCACCAAATTGGGGCCTAATAGAGCATCCAATTATGGGTGCTAACTTTTTTAGGATGATACAATTTTATAATAAGATATGTCATTATTTAAGCTTACAAATAGTGGAAGCATTATATCTACGAAAGGAAACTATTGTACACATAGACCACAAGCCCCTTAAATTTTTGCAAACACAAGGGAAGCTATAGAATAGTGGAAATCAAAGATGTTTTACCTACCTACAACAATTTCATCTTAACCACCACCACAAGAAATGAACTAATAGCAAAGTGTAAAACTACTTGAACAAGCCTCCAATTGCAGTTTTGAGTGGTTGGTGATAAAGTTTGTAATTTTGATTTGCGAGATGGGTTTCTTTTTTACATGGGTCACCTGTGTTCCCACTTAGGAATGATAAAAGACGATATTGGAAGAATGTTATAGTCACATTAAAAGCCATGACATTTTGGAAAAGGTAAGACCAAGATGCATCATGATATCACTTTATATATTTGAGCACTCAATTTCAATAGATAGTTTGTAAGAAGGGGTTCTCAAAAAAAAAAAAAACTGTGAAACTATTCTTTTTTAAGGATGTTTGGATCGATTTTAATTTGGCACACATCATCTCTAACAAGGATAATAGACTCGTCAACAACTTTTGGTCATCATTATGGGAAGATGGATAGCAATTTGGCAATGTCTATTACATTACACTTATAGACCAATGGAAGACTAAGGTGTTGAATCTGATGATCATTCACATTCTATGGATGTGTCATTCAAAACATCCTCACACATGGGATGAGAGTGTCTATAGATTGTCCAAACAACTACAATCATGCACTACATAGCTACAATCATGCACTCTATAGCCCCATGGAGCACAGTCCCTTCTAGGTTTCCCTTGGGTATCATCCTCTTTATCCTAAGGATATACCATTATGAGTGATTCAACCTACCTTCTCACCACGTGACAAGGAGGTATATAAAGTTAAAAAAATTATTGACAAGAATCAAAACATTTAGCACCACGTTCATGGGCTCTTGTAGCACAACAATCAAAAGTATATAGAATGTCATGATCAACATGAGCCCAATATCAATTACATGTTGGTGACCGAGCATGGTTCCATCTACAGAAAGGGCGACTCCAAACATGAAGCCTTTTCCTCTTCGGTATGGCCGATATACTATCATCAGAAAATTGATGAAAATATTAAATTTACCACCATTAATGGGACTGCGTACAATTTTTTAGTAAGTTTTTGCGTCCCTACTTTCCTCCCTTGTTGAACACTTCAGAGGTAGTAGAAAACATTCACAACACATAACTGAATCTGAAAACTATTGCTACACTAAAAACTGATTATGAGGTTACTGTGAAGACTCAAGAAACAATAGATTCCCCTCTAGAACATGGCGCAGGTTAATCAATTCTCTCACTGAGGCAAGTGGTGTTCTAGGGAATAGATTGAGGTATATAATTTCCTTGGAATTGTTCTAACTCAAACTATATCTCTTTTTAGATATATTTACAACTTTATAAAGAAATCTAAGCGCCGTAAGTGAGCTTTTGGAAAGTTTGTAACATTCTACACAGGGTGATACATGAGGTAGCATGGAGGTAACATGGCCCCAGTATTGAGGGTGCATCTCCCTTGCAAACAAGTATTGATATTACGTCAAGTGAAATATTTATTTTAAATGCCCAGAATAATGCTGTAGTATTAAAACTTCAGAGTTGCTTCCCTTCCTCAATCCATGAAATCCTATTTTAAAACAAGAGAACCCAATTTGTTTGCAAGAGACGAAAATGATGAAATTTGGCAGGAACTCGTAAGCTATTTTTAATAGGGTAACTCCATGCAAGTTTTATAAGAACCTCACTGTTGCTACTGCGAAATTTCTGTATGAAATTTGTGTTGTGCAGTAATTTATTGCTAAAGAGAATTCTATTTTAGGCTAGTGTGATCTCTTTCTCTGTTTAAGCCTTCATTAATAATTTCAAACATGGTACAAACCTTAAAACATTAACCGATAATTAACTTGAGTTGTAATCAAATGCTCAAGCACACCTTACTTTTTTTTTAAGTTGCAACCATGGTTTGAGTTGGCTTATAAAGCGTACTATCCGTATTAACAGATAAAATCATTCAAATGAACTGGTCAGTTGGACACTAGTGACTGACTGCAGTGGTCACAGAGGTTTGAACTTTGAACTATTACTAAATTGTAATATGTTCCTATTTTTGCTCCATTTTTGAGTCATCAACAAATGTGAAAGGGTGAGATTAAACTAAGTTGCGAGTTCTGGCTCCGGTTCTGATCATGGTTAAGATTTTGGCGTTCAATTTGTGGATCGCCTACATACAGAAAAGGGTTTCAGATTGTTCCGTACAAACTATGAACAAACTATGAATATATTAAAAGCAACCACCATAACTTCAATTGTCATGATAGATACAATTTTCTACCTAAAAGGACTTTGAAGTTTAGAATGCTATATAGCATCATACATTATAACATATTTATTATTTAATAAACAAAGCCAACGTAAACTAGAATGTCAAAATAAATATGAAGATAATAAAATATTCATTATTCAAACTACAATATTGAAAAAATATTGTAAGTTCAGGTTACAGATAAAAAATCATCATTAACATTAGTCAGATGATTTGAATAACCACAAGCAGCATCATTTCACTACAGTGGTAGTGTACTTGCTATCTAGCTCCTTCAAATTATCAGGGTTAAGGATTCATTTTAGTCTATTTTAGTCAAAGTCACATGCTGGAAATTATTAAAAAAAATCTAATTTCTGCCAAAAAAAAATAAAAGGGCGGGTTCTATGCTCACACTGCTGAATCTGCTTGAATTCTGTCTGGGTTCGCTCAGGTTTTGTCTAGGACAAACCCAGAGTCATATTTCCACACTGCCAGAATCAGGAACTGCATGTATCAGAATCTGGCTCCAGGGTCAAAATTTAGCATTTCCAGTAATTTAGATGATTAAGTAAAACTCCGTATGGATATTTTAGAATTTATAATGATATAATGATTCTTCTATGTGGAATTCAATGTTCAATTGTGTTTAAGTTGTTAACAAAGACAGAAAATACGGATTCCTATTCTTTTATGTACATTCCAATAAAATTTATTGTTATACAAAACATAAGCATCTAACTTTCTAGCAATCAATTTGAAATGCAACCTCACTATGAATTTTGATTTAATACATATCATCTTCGAATCAATATCAGCTGCATAGAAGTTGATTTATCAATCAATAGTTAACACATATCATCTTTGAATCAATATCAGATGAATAGAAGTTGATTTATCAATTAATACATATCATCTTCGAATCAATATCAGATGTATAGAAGTTACACAATCTTAGGTATGGGAGTGGTAAAAACTCCCTCACAAAGCAGAGGTTCCTGCACATTTGAATTGTTCCAATCCTTCAAGATTATCACAGAATAATATGGTAATATTATGGAATACATCTGCCAGTGAGCTTTACATAAGTGCTTAAGAGATCTAAAGTATTTCATAGAATTACACAGAAACCAAAATCGTATCGATAACAGTCGAGTCTGATTATGGGCTTGGGAGCCATATAAAACCACCTGATTTCACCAGTGTGGCCAAAGCAGGTTTAAAACGGTTAGACTTCATGTTTTTTCTGATCAAACTCTTAAAGGACTGCACCATTCCAAAAATCATTTCCGTCTATACTTAAAACATGATTCGCTTGGCTTCCCTATATGATGACATAAATAAAAGTGTCAATAAAAAAAATTGAAAATGACAACCAAACGATGCTATAATTTAAGCGAGAACATGGTAATGGGTTGATGCACTAGTGCCTTCAGATATTTAAAATCTATTTTCCACCTCATCAAAATTTACTTTCAACTCCTAAATTTCCAAAAAAGTGTCCTTGACTATAATTTCACTAATATTTTCATGTCATTTGTTATGTCCACTTGCGGGATATTATTATACTTTGCCCTAAAACCACAAGTTCAATTACAAAATGAAATGTAATACAGTTGGTATAAATTTACCAATTGAAATATTTTTAACAAGATAAATCCTGAAATCCTGGTTTAGGTCCTGCAATCATGTTAGTCAACATTTGAAATGTAATCCATGAGCAACTAAGGGTTAGGAATCCAATAACAAATATATGCATATATAATCAATAGCATTAATATTAAAGACAGCCTCTACAATAAATTTATACTTAACCTAGATTAGCCAAACAAATAATCCCAGTCAGCCTCTAAAATGAATTTCATATTCAACAAATAGGCAAATAATCACAGTCGGCCTCTAAAATAAAAATTTTATTCAACAAATAGGCTTATTATTAATAAGGTTTGCAGTCTGCTATTTTTCTGTTAACCTACTTTCGCAAGGGCACGACATCAATGAATAGGACCATGTATGATTCCCCTACCATTTCCTAGGAATTGCATATATATACTTTTTATCCCAAAATATTATGTCTCCATTCTTTTCTCAATGAAATAAATATTTTTTGTAATAATTATCTTTGCTGTTTCTTAATTTCCAAATTACGCTGCTTTTTTTCTGAAATGACTTGCACATCGATTCACTATTATAAAGTGACCAGGGGCAGCAAGCATCCATAATAAAGATGTACTATTATCCATGCATGACCAAAGATTTGCAGGGCACGGAATTCAAAGTAAAATAAATCAACTACTTTTTATAATCTTCAGAAAATTATTAAGAGCGGTGGGAACCATTAAAGTGGTCTAATTTTCTTTTCCAAAAACTCAATACTTTATTATTTAAATGTTTAATTAAAATTCAATACTCAAAATTTAAAGGTTTAATAATCTTTCCCAAAGACGAACAATATTTGTGATGCTATGATGGTGACTCATTGTAAACATTTCAGAATGGATAAACAAGCATCCTGAACAGTAAAATTAAAATGCATCACTCACAAGTCCTACCTCAAGCCATCGCCTTCAGTTGGCCTTGAGCAGCTCTCAGTGCTGGGCCTTTGTTGTATACCATTCATCAAATTGTTGGGACACCCTTCCACCTCAGACCATTCATCAAGCATCAAGCCATACATCAGACTTTACATATTGCTTTTATTATAGTCTTTCCATTGGTGGCCGCATGGGCCAGTTCACAGTATTATTAAGAACAATCCTGAATTATTAAATTGTAAGTAGCACTGCCTGTCAAGAACACTAGAAACTTCCAGAAAAGAAGATCAACAGCTACAGCATGAATGAAGTTACAAAAGAAAAAATTAAAAAAATTAAAAACCAAGTCAATCAAAACAGATGTTTACTTTTTCAAAACCTTCTTACCAAATTCTTGCTCTCCTACAATCAACAGATAAAGTAAAACAGGCAGGGTTGAAAAGGGAAAAATGAATATGCAGTGAAACAGAAAAATGTATTGACCAAAAAGTATTGTTTTGGTACAATCCTGCATATCCATCATGGATGAGCGAACTCATTTATTTGGAACAGTAGATTTCTTTTAGTCTGGTCTTTACCAAGATCTGCACAATTTGAAGCTTTGTGATTCTGATGCGCAGCTTTCATCAAATTTCCACCCAAAGCAAATTGATTGACTGAAAACAACAGATTGGGTGCTAATAGTTCTGTCTGAGACGTCCTTCTTGGCAACATTGGTCTACAATATTTATCTAATTTGTGTATGGCTTCATTCAAAAAAAAATTCCGCTCTCTGCTCCACAGAACATTCACATTAACTATGATGAACAAAATGCAGAACAATACCATCGACATCCAGACCATAATTAACTTCCTGCATAGCATCTAGTAAAGAAAAAAATGCATTAAACACTTCTATATTCTGCTTGAAATTGCTTTACATACAACAAATGCAAATCACTTTAAATTTTAAGAAAAAATTTGCTATTATCATCCGTAATATAATATTGTTGTCTTTGAAGAGTATATAGCCTCGCCTTGAGAGAATTTTCAGTGACACAAACCCTTAACCACTTCAGCACTTCTACTCCAAGGGAAGAAAGAGGCTTAGCCTGCACTGAACCCAATGATGGATCTTCTGCTACAGTTCCCACTACAGCATTAGTCACCCTTTTAAGTTCTGGAAGCCGACGATATTTCTGATCTCTCAGTGACAGTGTGTCAGAAAGTATAACCTCAATGCAATTGTCGTCATATTAAGCATGTTTCCTCTAGGTAGAAAGTATAAATGTCAAACAGGACCTTAAATAAAACAACTCATCCCTTCCTAACTTTATGCATTTCAGATAAGAGGCAAACAAAGGCCCATTTAACAAGCTTGAAAGCCAACATCTAACTAAAAGATTCCAAGATTTTTGATTGGTACCCTTATATCTCCCTGTCTAATAAACAAGATCGATGAACCATAAATGAGCATCATATGGACACACGGTAGCTTCCTTTCTTCCCAAGAGGGGCTAAAAATATTGGACGCCCACTGCATCCAAGCAGTGGACTGTTTAACATAATTTACAATTGACCAAAATGCAAATTCATCCAAACTTGTACACAAAGTACAGAGACGTATAGGCATAAACCTCATAAGCACCAAAAAACTTTTCTATCAAAATTACAAGCTATGCCAGCTGCTGAATACTCTTAACTCTTAAGCATAAACCAGGATCGGGGAAGGAAAACAGCTGCTGATTAGAACTTCAAGAATATAAAGGAATCGCGAAAAAAAGAGCTTCCCTTTCTAAGCTATAGAAGCTGCTAAAATACTCGTACCCGAACAAAATAGTAAAAGAAAAAGTATATTATAGTGACCATTTATACGGAAAATTTGCTGTTAACATGTAAGGCACAGTCTATGACTGAACAGAAATCAAATCGGTCAGAAAGCAGCCATTTTATACGTGCTAAGCAGTGACCTGAGAATTCAAATAAACCAAAGACAGATTATCAAAATTGCAAAGTGCCGCAGTCACTGGGTGCTGTAAGTAGTAGCCAAGCTCAAAAACCAAGAAAGTTGCAGATCAACAAATAAAACTGGGAATCGCTATTTAGGTGACTTCCCTGCCTCAAAGAAATGGAAATATACAACATCGACAAAGAAATGCATCGTTGTTGACAAAATGATTCAAAGAAATGGAAATTAGAAAAATGAGGACAGTAAACAATAAATTTTAACAACATACCGGAAACCCTAATTTCTGCGGCGATAAAACGGAAAATGGAAAGCTGGCCATTTGCGCGGTGACTTTTCTTAAAAAATTTATCTGAGCATATTAGATCTGACGAGAAATCGAAGCGCATGCCACTGAAACGGACAATAGCTGTGCGAAATTTCGCGGAACTTTGCTTAGTGGCTGTTTATCATCGTTCTTTCAAGCAAAATTCAAATTCTAAAATGTCTTCAGCTCGGCGTGGGAGTTATGTTTCAATGTGTTAAGAAATTGGAGGAAGATGGAAATGAAATTATATCGTGGGCGCAGTTTCTGAAGAAGCTAAGGTCAGCACAAAACTTACCAGCGACAGGTTGGGGTTCTTAAGATAGCTTTCCCAAGTCTTCCACATTTTCAATATAAATGAGCATTTGAAACAAAAAAAAAACATTTGATTTATGGGTTTCTTGGAGCAACCTTTCTGTGAAAACCAAACACATCAATGCCATTTCTGTAAGATTGAAAAAGTGGGGAGACGAAATATTTTTCCATCTCCACATGTTTTTGGCATAAATTATTATGTGGTTTGTACAGAGAAAAAGGTTTGCCGCAAGAAAAATAAACAAATTCTGCTCATTTATATAAAAAATCCTTTTTTAGAGGAAGCCATGAAAAAACCTAGAGATTCCTTAACCCGACACTGATAACTTTGCACTGTCCTTAGCACCATCACAAACTGCGTGCTTGGCCAACTTCCCCCGCGCGCACAAATTTCAACGTATAAACCCAACTCAACCTTGACAGAAAAGATTCACTTACAACAGCCCTCCATTAAAATCGTCACAATATCAGAATGGTTTCGTCGTTTGTTGAATACAGCTGTATTTAAGGAAGATTTCTGAGCTGTGATGATGGATAATGCCCTAATTTGCGTAACGGTTGTGGCCAGAAATAATAGCAGGGAACAATAATAAAAGGAGGAAATATTCCCATAAATCTCCATTATTTCCATTGCGTCAATTATTCTAAACCATACACATATGATGTCCCCATGCTGCCCCATTAAATCAATTTATTTTATCGTTTAAATTATGTAAATCAATTTTCTGCTTAAATTTAAGTCTAGTGTTTCTATTGTCGTGGAGAAGATTCTAAGAGCATGTTCCCATGGATGATAATGTTTGCTGCGGAAATAGAAAAAAAACACTGAAGACATGTGTCACTTTTTTCAATAAGCAATTGCTACTTATTTTTAGCCCCCCCTTTTTTCCCATAGCTTATTTTTATTTGCTAAAAAATCGCTGCTCCACAAAAATAGGAAATTTTCCTTTTCCCAAATATTTTATTTTGCATGGGAACACTCTACTACTTAAATTTAAGCAGAAAATTCATTTAAGCAGGAGCATGGGAACATGATATAAGGTTGCCAAATATTTTATTTTGCATGGGAACACTCTACTACTTAAATTTAAGCAGGAGCATGGGAATTTCACTGCTAAATTTAAGGAAGTTGGAGAGATTTTAAATTTAAAATATATTAAATGAACAATGAAAGCTTTATTTTCGTTGTCCCACCCCATTTTCACCCCCTCAAATTTAGAGGCCTAAAAAGTAGGGCTCCTATTTTGAAGCAAAAGATTTCAAATAATCCTTTAACCCCCAAAAAAATTTCTTATGAGACCTCCCTTTCCTAAAAAATAGAGCCCAAGCACCCCTCATGGGACCCCTCCCTAAATGATCTAGCAATTTGTTTTCTTTTAAGTCGCAGGACCTCATCCTAAGTTGTGGGATAGAAGGAGCTGAAAATAAGCACCCATAGGTGGTTTCTTAAAAAAATTTCCCTCTTTTATTTTCCACCAAATTTTCTCTCCAATTGCAGCAAAATTAAATTTGCATAGGGCCACCAAGAATAAATGAGTAGTGGCGGCATGGGGACCTACTATTATTTCCAATTCCTAAACATAGTTGCTCCACCAACATAGGAAAAAAATCTAATTTATCATTTTTCTCAAATTAAAATTTTGTATGGGAACACTTCAAGTGCTTATTAATGTGTAGGAGTCAAAAAAAATATTTTTTTTACCCTTTTTATAGTTTGTAATGTCTACATTTATAAATAGCATTTTGAATTAAAAAAAATTAGTTTTATTTATTTTATTTATGAAAAATTAAGAAAATACAAAATATTGATGAAAATGTTTTAACATATTGATATTAAATTTTGCTTAAGAATTTCCATTCTTCGTATAAGCTTCTAGACATTAGAGAGTCACAGAGTCATTTTGTTAAGGTTTGATTGAGAGTCGTCAGTCTCCATTTCCCTGAATCAGTATGATGATCTCAGTTGACAATGGTTGTGCAGTGGACAAGTATTTGTCGTGTGCCTTTATTCAGACCAAATATGGGTGAATCAGTATGATGATCTCAGTTGACAATGGTTGTGCAGTGGACAAGTATTTGTCGTGTGCCTTTAATGTGAGAATTTCTTGCTCCGTTGCCAGGCCAGGGAAGTTGTAAGCCCCTAAAATTGCTCTATTCGCCATGGAAGAAAATAATTGGCAAGGCAAGAGATGGAGCTCTCAATATATATACATAAATTATATGCAAAGACAATCAACAAAGTTGTCCTTCTAGGATATGTATCAACATAAATTGCAATTCACATTTATTATTTTTATTGCTTTTTGGGTAATTAGGATTTCGCATTTTTGCAAGATTTTTATGTTTGTTTTGGGATGGGTTTTGTAGGTGGAGAACAATCCTCCACTTTCTGAGTCGAAGATGATTGATAGCAAGTTAATTAATCAATTATTGATGATTCAAGATTAGTTGAAGAGCATTATTTAGAAGCTAGATATATCAAGGGAATAATTATTCAAACCAATTCATTAACAAATGCAAAGTTATCTTCAACTTGATAATCTCCTTTCAGGTTCATGAATCAGTGAGAGCTTTAAAGAAATGCTCGATAAGGCTAGGATATATAAACCTAATATTTTATCAATTATAATTTCTTTTGTATTGTATTTTGTAGGTCATTGTCATTGACACGCTGGTTTTTATGGGTTTTGTGTTCCTAAAAGATTTAAAAAATAGGGTTTGTGCATGTGTTAGGATTTTACGAAAAACATTTAAGGTCAAAGATTTGGAAAACTATCACCAAATCAACGCATCAAATGGAGAAGATACTCTACTCTCATAGACAACTCAGGTAAAAATAGAAGCTTTTATTTCAAACAAAGCCACAAGTAATGAGCTTATACATTTATGCTTTTAGTTTCTAAATTATATGCATTATGAATTGATTAATGTGATTTTCAGATCGTGTGAGGAGTATTGGAGGTAAATTTGGTGGGAGAGTACTATGATGCAAGGGACGACATCAAATTTGGTTTCCCTTTGGCTTCCACCACCACAAAGCTTAGATGGACTACCATAGAGTTTGGAAGTTTCATTTGCACTGAACTACAAAATGTCAGAGCTTCAGTTTGTTGGGCCACAAATTATCTATTTAAGGCCACAATACATCTATACGCAGTATATGTGCAGGGCTTTCATTCATCTGGACCAACATTAACATTTTTATACATTGTAAACTCTTGAAAAAAATCTTTGATAGCTCCTCCAACCCTAAGTGCTATTGGTGACATTAAAATATCATTTCATATTTCTAGTTGATATCAAAATATTATGCCCTTCTATATGATAAATCTTCTAAACAGGTAAATGCATTGTGATAGGTGTAGTGAAAAGTGGTCTAGAAGTATTAGTTGTGAGATATAGTCATGCATTTTGTGCACACACCTTACATGTCTTAACTATAGCTTTGAAATGGTACAAAGTTATCCTAAATAACTTGGTTTGATCTTTTGGGTAAACCCTAACTCACAAATATGATGGTATGTTATTGTTGACATTAAAATCTCATTTCATATTTATAGTTGGTGTAAAAATTCTATGTTTTTGTATGCAAATTATTGAGCTATCTATAGAATTAAAATACTAAACCCACTAATTAGTTAAAATTATATCTAAATATGCAAACACAATAAAATATGAAAAAACAAATATAAATAAAAATGCAATTTTTACCTTACACTCACCCTTTGTAGTTTGATTCCATTGTTCTCCTAGCTTTGGATTCTTGTTGTTTTGAGCTCTCAGGTCTTCAATCAGCCTTTTACAAGATGTCTCCAAAGTGTGGAAGATAGTGGTATTATATTATGCAAACTAGGTGGAATTCCTACGATGATCTACAAACTATGATGATTGATGTATTTTAACCAAGCTAAAGATTATGCTATGGATGTTATTACTATGAAATTGTTATGCTACTATGTTCTCAAAATGTTCACAATGCTCTTAAAATTGCTTGAAAATACTAGAATGCAAAAATGCTCAAGATTGTTAAATTCTCCAAGATTGCTAATCAATTTCAAAAAGGTAAAAAGATGCCCCTTTTATAGAGTTGTGTGACCCTCAAGCCTATGTGGCAAAATCGAACAATAGAGATTAAAAGGTGGACAATTTCATGGCTAGGATTGACTTGGTTGGAGAGTTTGAGAGGAATGATAAATTAGTTTGGAATGTGAGAGAAAGATTAGGGGAATGTTCCTCCTACAGGGGAAAGAAGGAGGGCAATGAGAGAAGGAGAGACACATGTCAAGTGTCTCTCCATGACCCTTAAGAGGAAGAAGGAAGGACCTTTTCCTCAATAGTACTCCTTGTACAAGTGTCCTTATGAGTCATCTGACTATATGAGGTGGCCAAACGAGCCACTAGATTGTAGGCATGAGGGAATAGACCAAGTCTTATGAGGAGATGTGGTCATAAGACCAAGTCTTAGAAGGCCACATACCCTTTCTATCCCCTTAAGAATAGGACTCATGGTTGAAAGAAAATAGGATAATTAATAAATGAAATAAATTAATTATCTTTTCCTAGGGTGACGTGTCATGTGAGGTGGACTATTGTGACATAGTCATAGAGTGAAAGGGATACTAAGTATTTTTAGAAAATCACTTAATAGGAGTAAAATAGAAGACTTTGGTTAAGAAGAAATAAAGTTAAATGAATTAACTAAATAAATTGAATAATTTATTGAGTAATAGAGGAAAAGAGTATTAATTAAATAATAAATATTTAATTTATTACTCAACTATTTTTAAGTGTATACATTTTGCCCCTCTTTGAAATAATGTGCTTGTCGCATTGTTTCAAAGAAAAATTCAGTCTCTTGGCACCTTACCCCTGCCCCAGTAAATAAGACGCTAGCATGCCCCCTCTAAAGAGCGATCAACATATTATTGGATTTTATTTTATTTTATTTTTTTTTGGGGGGGGGTAAGTCGATCGATCTAACGATAAAGAGTCAAGCTCATTGGAAGAAAAGCAGAGGAAAATGGTGCACGAAAGGGTCATGGGAAAAATGGTCAACATTCATAGTCAAGTAGGGCATCATAGGCTATATATGGAAGAAGGGGTCAAATGGTAGTCATTTGGACATTTGGCATTAGAGAATTTGCGAGAGCTAAAGAAATCTAAAAGCTATAGAAGATGTCATTCCCACTGCACTGTCACTGTTTCGAGAGAGCTTGTCACTATCAGAGACCCACCAAATATGGAGAGACAGTAAGTCGTCGATCCAACTACGTGATTGGATTGATTTTACATGATTTGGGTAGATTTTTCATGAATTTTGTAGGTAAAAACTAGATTGTTAGGTCGGTCAAATGAATGTGCAGTTGCATGTTATGTTTGTGTAGACCCGCGCTTCATGTTTGTGCAACAAGTAATGATAGATGCGTAGGTCTGCATGAAATTAGGTTACTTGCACAAACATTTAGGGTTTCTGCACTGACAACATATTTTAATCTTTGTGTGTAATTGTGTTGCAAAAATGTTGATTTTAGTTGCACAAACATACTCATATGTTGTGCAAACATACTTTATGCACATACATTATTTTATGTGGCACAAACATAGGGAAAAGATGTGCATATATCTTTGTATCACAAATGATTAGATATGTTACACAAACATAGATTTTGTATTGTGCATGTATAACAAAATGATAGGTGGATAAGATAAACTATTGATCTTGGATAAGTTTGATTTCGAGAGGATAGAGCAAGTGTTATTTTTTGTTTGTTGATAGATAGATTGATCGATATAGGTAGTCAACATCATTGTGAAAGTGCTAGTTGACCCACTAGGTGAGATAATTGATAAAATTATTTGATAGATGGTGTGATGTAGATGAATCATAATAGGTGTAAGATAGATAGATGCATACCACTTAAGATTGATAGTTTACCTGATATATTTAATTATGTATGTGTCAATAGGAGGACATGCCATATGTGATGATGTCATGAGAGAGATCTTATCACTCAGAGTCCTAGACCGACCTTGTCAGAGATTGATAGGATCATGATTAGTTGCACTGGTCTGCAAGATTTGATATATACGCTTGAGATTAGGGTGAATCTAGGGATTCTCACCGCATTGGTCAAGCGATGGAATTCTGAGACCAGTACATTTTATTTGCATACAGGAGAGATGACAGTAATGTTAGAGGATGTATATCAGATTCTCAGATTACCCATCACTAGAGAGATAGTGCATTACGATCAGCACAGTGGATGAGCAAAGTGCAAAGAGGTATTCGGGGATGATGAGATAGAGGGATCAGATTTCAGTTGGGAGGACATGGTCACATTATATGATCCTTTGCCTATTTTGTTTGCTAGAGCTATTAGGAGTTATGTTTTCCCAGATTAGAGGTCACATGTATTTGTGATTGGATGGGGTAGGAAACTATTGAGGATGGTTGATGCGGGGACCAGATTTTCTTGGGGAGTTTGCCTATTAGTGCATTTATACCATGACTTGCATCAGTTTGTATATGATGGATCATCATCACTCTCTAGAGGAGTGAATTTACTACATGTATGGGCATGGGATCATATAGCCATTACGCGGCCTTTGTCCATGAAATTCAGAGGTGCAGGACAACCTTGCATTTTCTTGTATGTTACCATTCATTCCCAGCCTAAGTTGGGAAGGCTAGAATATTGGCGAGATTCTTTGGACACATTGGACTTAGTGATATGGAGGCCATATCTAGACTGTGAGGAGTGGGATGATGAGACTCAGTTGAGATACTACTTCCAAACTCGGTGGCTCATTGGATAGACCCTAGGGCCCATATATCATAGACAGACAGATTATCACTCGTGTACTCTGACAGTTTGGTCATACCCAAGGGATGCCCTAGGGGACACTAAATTTTCCCAAACACACAAGGAGTGGCAGGAGCAGGGGGCTATGGTTTCTTTTGAGATAGCACATGATGAGTTTTTGATATTAGGGCATATTATGCTTGGAGCATGAGGAGAGGAGTGATTGACCCAGGCATGACTATAGAGTATGAGCGATATATGCGAGACCATCCATTCTTGCGAATGACTGCATTGGATGAGGTACCCCCACCCTTGGAGGATGGAAGAGAGATTGACTCGATAGAGGAGGAGAGTGAGTGATGTTGCAAAGTATTCTCAAAGACCCGATGGCGGTGACGGTAGTGGGGGTAGTTCATAGGTATAAGTCAAAGGAAAGGGGGGTCTAGGAGAGGAGACATAGCTAGATAATAGGTACAACAACCAAATGATCCTCCCACCATTCAGGTTCCCATACCCGTACAGGTACATGGAGAGTCACCTAGGCCTCCTCCAACACAAACACAAGGACAGGGCCCGCCATAGATATAGGATGAGCCAGTATAAATGGATATTGGTGGGGATGATCCTTATATTCAGCATCATGCATAGGGAGATAAGGAGGAGGAGGTGGATATAGATGAGATGCTTTCGAAATTAGACTTGCTACATATGTAGGAAGACAGGGTCCCAGAGTTAGAGGAGCAAATTGAGAACTTGTAGAGACAACTCTGAGATGCGACAAGAGAGAGAGAGAGAGAGAGAGAGAGAGAGAGAGAGAGAGAGAGAGAGATGGTGAGGGTGAGGCCTTACTCAATAAGTTGGAGACTACCAAATCCTTAGGACCTCAAACAGAGACCCTTAGATTGATGCTTCGGGTTAGGAAGGAGATCTTCTATTGGAATAATGCATAGTACCAAGTGGTACCTCCTGTCTAGCGAATCAGGAGTTATAGAGAGAGCTCCTATGTAGTTAGAGTTGAGAGACAATTGTAGTATGGGGAAATCTTCTATCTGTTGGGAGCAAGCTCAAACATAAAACTTTAGCGGGTTAGCACATAGAATTCATGAAAGAAGAAAGAACCAAACAAGACTTCAACATAACATCAGATTGAGCTAAAAACAAGTAAAAATGCACCCTATTCTACTCATTTTGATTTTCTCTTTTTGATTAAATGTGGGTGTGCTCTCTCAAACACACACACAAATGCAAGTGAATCCCCAATGCAATGAAAGATTGATAACAATGAAGGAATTTAAGAGCTAGTATAAGGAACTAGTCTCAAATTCTTCACAAGATGATCTAAATTAACCATGGAGGTGATATGCAAACTATGCAAGATTGAGGCTATGAAAGATGAAAAGTAACAACTATGATTCAACTATGATTCATTTTAACCAAATTCAAACCTAGCATGTGATTTCTATGTGAATCAAACAAGAAACTATAAGCATGGAAACTAGCTATGAAATTCTAAAAAAAATCTAGCATGATAACAATGCAAATTGAGAGATGCCAAATGAAGAGGAGAAGGCCTCTATTTATAGAGTTTTGGGAGAGAAGAGGAGGGCTTGGATGATGTGGCATCTATGTGGCATCCACATAAGAGCCACATAAGGGACACATAGGCTTGAAAGGATGGCC
>MU223971.1:3569651-3588134 GCA_018584345.1 Thuja plicata | reverse complement strand
TTTATACATAATAACTTTCATAATAGTAATAATGCATTAACTCAATTTAAAATTTAAGCTTTTACGAAAGTTAGAATCTAAGTTTTAGTAAAACTTGAAATAGGATTATAGAATTTTTTTGTTTATAACAATTAAAACGGTTTAAAAAAGAAAATAGATTGAAGAGAAAAGATTTGAATTACAACACAAATTGATATATTAATAAAAATATTAAACCTCAAAAAATTTTAATCTAAAAAACTTTCACGCAAACTTAAAGATATAGGGTTAAAGTGATATTAAAAGATTTTAAACTGAAAAATTGTTTTAACGTTTAAACTTTTTGATTAGAATAAAGATTTGACCAAATTTATAAAATTAATAAATAAGTCAAAGATAGATCAACCTGAAACTAAAGTTAGATAAAACACAGATATGCTGAAAAGAATCCAGAACAATGAATAAGGTAAGTTAAAAAAAATCTAATAAATTATATAAAATAGTCAAATTAGTTTGAACAAATTTGAAATAAACAACTGTAATTCATTAATTATTAATTAATAAATTAATGAAATTAAAAATTAAATGAGTCAAATAAGAGCTCAAAAATAATGATGCACTGCAAATGTAAATGGTCAAAATACTGAATAATTTAAACTGAAATGCAGAGAATCAAAAGGCCAAACAAAGACCAAACAAAATGTCACTGATAGCTATATTAGGCAGCAATAATACTCTTACCCAGAGCACTTCTATATTCAAAAAAGAATATTGATAGGTTTTACCAAATCTACAACAGTCCACAAATCAATCTATAATGGGAGAAAAGCTGGCAGCTAAGACCAAAGTTATTGGCCGAACAACTTCACTGAAAAAAAATAGAAGGAGAAGCAAGATGAATCCTATCTTTGAAAGATATGGTTCTGATGGATTTATTACCATTTACATTTATATGAACTAGATGGTGAATTAAAAAACCATAATACCAATACTGCGAAACTAGTCTGCAACTTAAGAGAAGTGAAACATCCCTACAGTGCAATCCCAAGGAGGGGCGGATATAAGTGTTTTCATGTATATTTCAAAATCTGTTGACATAATTACTTCATGGAATCGAGTGTTAGTCTTCACCACTTCCTTCCAAACCATTACTACCATCCTTAGAATGGAATATATACTTTTCTGAGTTGAGAGTATGTGTTCGTGTTGGTATCGGCTAATTTGGTATTGGTCTCATAGCTACGTTTGAGAAGTTAGACAAAAACAATGTTTTAAAGAGAACGATACCAGTATATGAAAGAAAAAAAATAACAAATACTTGATGTGTTATACTAACACAAAATAACAAATACTTGGTGTGTTATGTTTTAAAGAGAACATTACCAACATAATAAAAAATAAACAAATACTTTATGCATTTAGAAGTTGCGCAATGCAGTATACTATGCTTTGAATGCTGCACTGAATGCAAGAACCAAATCTATGAGCTAAAACTAGATTGAAGGGAAATGCAAGAATCTGTAGTGGACACTACACTTTGGAGCTGTGCAATGAAGAGTGGAACTACCAAATGCTGCGCTAAAAAAAATGGTATAAAGGTTGTGCTAAAATACCACAATTTACACATGGTTGTGTACCGTGGGGTGCACAACATGGGGACAGGTGTTACTTTGATGTTAGTGTGGGCATGGGAGCACATTGCAGTGTTATGACCTATGAGAGTGCGAGAGGAACAACAACCTGGAGAGCCATATGCATGTAGATATAGATTGCCTCTGAGATACACTTTAGTTGGTCAGACTGGATATTGGCAGCGATTGCTTGATGAGGTACATGTTTTTTACTGGACCCCATACAGACTGTGTGAGCCATGGGGAGATATGGACTAGGTGGAAGGAGCGAAGGATGGATTTGAGGACTTCCTATACCTTTCATATGTTTAGAGTGACTGCTTTCTACTGGGGAGGACTATTCACCAAATAGAAGGGTACAGACCATCCAGGGTCATGTGATAGTTTAGATTGCAGCAGGGGGTGGTGGCAGAGGATGCCTTACATCCTCATGTCACCAGGGAGGTAGGCACGTGGGGCAGGTATATAAATTCTCTTACAGTGAGGGCATCCTGGAGGGACATGGCACAAATAGACTTCGTGGCGCGACCTGATATTACGGATGCAGGGATGACTCCTGAGTATGCAACATGGTGGGCTGCACATGTGCCCTTCTGACTCATAGACCCTGTTCAGGTGGCTGCTCACAAATAGCTGACTGGAGATATGGATGTTGATGATGAGACTGACATAGGAGATGCCCTTGAGACCTTGTCAGCAGGTTAGAGGAGGCCACAAAGATGGGTTAGACCTCGGACAAAGGCACAGGCAGGGGCTGGAGCAGATCAGGGGCCACCCGTGGATGGTCAGGATCAAGGGCCACCACCGTTATAGGTACAAGTATAGGTACATGTACAAGAAGCACAGGTGCCACCACATGTGCAGGTGCTGCAGGGGCCAACAACAATGTTTGTGGCATAGGAGACTCATGACACTGTCATCGCAGAGTGAGACAGTCTACAGACGGAGTGCACGAGACTGCGGGGACAATTAGGCATGGCACAAGTATTGGAGATGAGCTTGCACACAGAGATGACCCAGATACAGGGGCTACTGGTTACAGAGACAACACGGGCTGATAGGGCAGAGGGTTCAATGGATACCTTACAGGGCAGGGTGGATGCAGGAGAGTTTTCCATGGTCGACCTTACGTAGGATGCTGCAAAGCTATGGATAGAGATAGGTACATTAACAGACCAGTTGAGTACCTTGACGAAGCAGATGGACCAGGCTACTGAGTAGATTATTTCCTTTATCATAGAGAGAGATACAACACTGAGGCGGGCCGAGGCATACATGACTGAGCAAGACATTGCTAGGCAGGCGACCACTATAGGTGGGGCCGGATAGGTTGTAGCTAATGCTTTCACAGCTCACAAAGATGCGATCAGGGCAGGCAAAGAGGCATCCCATTATTAGGTTTTATATCATCAGCTTGTGCCTAAGGGACAGAGGCGAGATTACTTAGAGAGGTCTCGATCTCAGAGTGCAGTCTGGACTTCTGCATCTTAGCAATCTGTGGGGATGCCACCACGTCCACCACTAGGACAGGGAGGTGAATCATTGCAGCCACCAACATGATTCATTAGAGGACTACATGACATATATTGTTTTGCATTTTTGGATGAGATGTATATGTATATTAGCACCGAGGTGCATGCGATGTATTTTTATTGATGACAGACATTGTATTTATGGACATTTGATATATATATGATGATTGATGAGGACTCTATGATGTTTATGATGTATGCTTTTCATGCTTTGATTTATATGATGTGATGATACATATGCTTATTTGATTACTGACATGTGTGGATGCAGGATGTGATGCATATATATGACCAATTGTGGATGCAAGATGGTTTTATGCTTATATGATGTACTGACGTGTGTGGATGCAGGATGTGATGTGATTTTATGATGTATGTATATGTTGGTGTTTTAGGAATGCAAGATGATTCTAAATGAATTTTAAAAATGCAAGACTATGATGATTTAAATGAGTTAACAATGAAATCTAAATGATTTAACAATGCAAGAGTAAAATGAACCTAAGATGAATTAATTGCGCAAGATGTACATGATTTAAGAATGAATCTAAATGATTTAACAATGCAAGACTAAAATGAATTAATTGTGCAAGATGAAAATGAATTTAAATGATTTAATAATGCAGTCTTAAATGATTTAACAATGCAAGATGATAATGATGAATTAATTATGTAAGAATATGCAATGCAACCTAATGATGGATCTAATGCAATTGAATAATGAACCTAATGCAATGATGAACCTAATGATAAAACTAATGCGACAACCAGATGCAATGGATACGAGGGATGCACTGGATGAGATGGGACCCATATTTTTGTTGTGTGTCACAAGCAACTGACGAACTAGCTAGGAGGACTATGAAGGACTAGGCAAGGAATGTTAGCATGATGACAACCTAGGATGTTAGTGCGATGGCGAGAAGACTGGATATGTCACGAATATACAAGGATCAAACCGAATGATTGATTACAAGAGAATAAGTACAAGCAATTTGTGTACACATTTTGTTGCTGAGATTTGATCGTGTAGCTATTTTGATGCATGCAATAGTTTAGTATGTTGATTGATTAGTTCAAGAGGAAAGATACATCCTACAAGAACCTAGAGATGATGATGATCTAGATTCAGGTCAACAAGAGGAAGGATACATCCTATGAGAACCCATAGATGATGATGATCTAGATTCAGGTCAACAAGAGGAAGGATACATCCTCAAAGGACTCATTTCTAGAAAGATGGTATTCATAAATCTGATTGGTCAAAGGTGCACTGCGATCAAACTGTGGAACCAAGATGTCTTCAAAAGGTACTTGCCAAAACCTAAGATTTTAAGAGCGTAACTGGATCATGTTTTGCGAGGATTCCAACTAAGGACATAAGATATATATAAGCAAAACTTAGGACGAAGACTAGATGGAATATGTACAGGACTAAAGCTAAGGGATTGGAATATTACAACTTATGGACAGTAGTATACAAGATTGTGTGTACAAAAAGCTTAGGACGTGAGATAGGATGATTTGTTTGGACTAGTGCGTGTGATATGCAAACACCCAAGGAAATATAGAGAATGCTAAGGTTAATGGAGATGTGATGCTGGTGAAGGAGGGAAATGAGATTTTGATAGATAATGGAATGGTCCATTATGTGTGATGCTTGTTTCTAGGTTTTCATCACGCATACTTGTCCAAGGCACCTGATTGCCAAGTTTTCACCTTTGGATGAAATTTTTCTCTTTATTCTCATTTTTTTATTTCTTTGGATCTTTTTGATATTTTTGATGTTGTCCAAGCGCCTATTTTCCATGTTTTCACCGGGACAACAATTTTTTCAGCTTCATTTTTCTGCTTTTTTGAGATTTTTTCAGGCTTGTTTTGCATTGTTTTTGTGCTTTTTTCTTTCAGGACTTTTTATACTTTTTATAGATTTTCTCAGATAACTAGAATAAATAACCAGCTGTCAGGCATAGAATGCCTGGGATGAATGATGTTGATAGGATCATTCAATGGTTCTCCTTCAGGAGTGGAGAGTTGATATGCCCCAGAACTGAAGCATGCAGTGACAACATAGGGGCCTTGCCAGGTGACTTCAAACTTACCTTTCTTTTCCCGATCAGTACCCACTTTCTAATTTTCCTTTAGCACAAGGTACCCTACCTGGAACTGGCATGGGTGGATCTTCTTGTTATAGTTCCTCTTGAGTCTATTTTGGTAGACAATCAGATGATCATAGGCTTGCTGGCGCTTTTCATCTAGTAGATCAAGTTGTGTGAGTTGTGCTACTCGGTAATCTTCATCATCAATCAGGCCTCTCAGTGATACCCGGAGGGATGGTAGTTTGACCTCAATTGGCAAGATTTCTTTAGCGCCATAGACTAGGGAATAGGGAGTAGTGCCAGTAGGAGTACGGTAGGAAGTGCGATATGCCCAGAGGGTGGGATTGATCTAGAGATGCCAGTCATGACTAGTATCATTGACAACTTTCATAAGGATTTTGAGTAGGGTTTTATTAGTTGCCTTAGCTTGGTCATAACCTTGAGGGAAATATGGACTAGAGAAACAGAGATGGATATGGAGGCGAGCACAGAGATCACTAACATGTTAATTTTCAAATGGTGTACCATGATCTATGAAGATAGTGGAGGGTATGCTGAAGTGGCAAACAATGTTATAGAGGATGAATTTGGATATCTAGACACTAGTAGTGAGGGTTAGTGGAATTGCTTCAACCCACTTTGTAAAGTACTTCGTTTCTATGATTATGTACTTGTGGCCTTCAGAAGAGAGGGGAGTAATCTTACCAACAAGGTCAAAAACCCAACAAGAGAAGGGCCAAGGAGGCACAATAGGTCTGAGGTCCTGGGCAGGAGCATGGATCAGATTGACATCCTATTGGCAAGGTAGGCACTTCTTGACGAAGTCGCAAGCATCATGTTTCATTGTAGGCCAATAGTATCCTGTATGTAAAAGTTGCTTGGCTAGGACCATGCCACTCGTGTGAGCACCACAGATTCTAGCATGGACCTCTTGTAAAGCCTGGGTGGCTTTGTTTTCATCTAAACACCTAGAGAGCACATTGTGATAACCTTGACGATAAAGGGTGTTGGCTACGAGGGTGTATCAGGAAGCTCTACGGATAAATTTTTAGCGTTGGGTTGCAGTGAGATGAGGAGATATGATACCATTTTGTAGGTAAGATTGGATATCGTGGTACCACGGGGACTGGGGACCAACCAAGACACATATGCAATTTGATTCATCATTCTCACAAGCGGGAGCATGAAGTTGCTCAACTAAGAATTCGTATTGCGTAGACTCGTGAGGAATCTCTAGGAGATAGCCAATTGATCTGTTTGATGATGAGTTGGGAATCACCAAAGACATTTAGAGCTGTGATGTTCCATTCTATAGCCATGTGGAGTCCTGCAATTAGTGCCTCATATTCTGCAATGTTGTTCATGCAGGGAAATCCCAATTTGAATGACATAGGGATGTAATCACCTTGAGGGGTGACAACAAGTATTCCTGCCCCTGCACCATGAGCTGTGTAGCACCCATCAAAGTAGAGTTTCCAAGTTGGTTGTTCTTCTATCATGTACAAATGCTCATCTAGAAATTTTGTGACCAAAGGATATGCATCTACCAATGGTGCTTCTGCTAGCTGATCAATGATGACTTGCCCTTTAATGGCTTTTCTGTCTACATATTGAATATCAAACTCACTTAGCAACATAACCCATTTTGCCATTTGTCATGTGAGCGTAGTCTTGGAGATTAGGTACTTGAGAGGATCCACCTTTGAAATGAGCTTGGTTGTATGATTAAGCATATAGTGGAAAAGTTTTTGAGTGGCGAAGACCACTGCTAGACGTGCTTTTTCCATAGGTGAATAATTGAGCTCATAACCCACTAAGGTCTGAGTGATGTAATAAATAGATATTTCTTTGCCTTCATCATCCAATTGAGAGAGGAGTGCCCCCAGTGCTATGGTAGTAGCATAAATATATAGAATGAGTGGTCGACCGGGTACAGGTGGTACCAAGATGGGTGGATTAGCCAAATATTCTTTAATCTTGTTAAAACTCTTCTGACACTGAGGATCCCACTTGAAGGTGTTATCTTTTCACAAGAGATGAGTGAATGGTTGGCACTTGTCTGCTAGTTGAGAGATAAAATGACTCACATATTGTAGCTTTCCTTGGAGGCTGCGTAGTTGTCAGAGTGTTTTTGGTGGAGGCATCTCTATGATAGTTTGTACTTTTTTTGGATCTATTTCAATGCCTCGTCTGGATATAATGAATGTAAGGAGTTTGCCTAATGTGACCCCAAAGACACACTTCTTAGGGTTGAGCATTAAGCAATAGTGTCCAATTCTATCAAAGACACACTCCAAAACATTGAGGTGATATTCCCTCTTAACTGATTTTGCCAAGATATCATCGACATAGTCTTCAATAATTTTGTGTATCATGTCATGAAAAATGACAGTCGTGGCCCTTTAATAGGTTTCCCTAGCATTCTTCAAGACAAAAGGCATCATATTATATCAGAAGGTGCCCCAGGGGGTTGTGAATGTTGTCTTATGTTGATCTTCTTCCGCAATGCGGATCTGATTATATCCAGAAAATCTGTCCATGAGTGACAACATCTCATGTCCTTCTGTGAGATCCATAATCATGTCTATGTTTGGCAATGGGAAACCATACTTGGGACATGCCTTATTGAGATCTCTGAAATCTGTACATATCCTGATTGATTTATCAGGCTTAGAGATGGGCGCCATATTAGAAATCCAGTCAGAATTGTCAATGGGGCGGATGATCTTGGCTTGGAGTAACTTCTCTAGCTCTACTTTGACAAGTAGTGCCACTTTAGGGTGCATATTTTTGAGCTTTTGTTTGATAAGTTTGATGTTTGGGTCCATTGCAAGATGGTGAATAACCAAGTTGGGATCTAATCCTGGCATGTGAGAGTAAAACCATGCGAATTTGTTGATGGATTCCTTCAATAAAGTGACAAGATCACTTTCTTCTACTTCAGTCAGAGATGCTGCTATGTATGTGATGGCGGGATTCTCTTTAGTACCTTGGTTGATAAGTTTTGCTTCTTCAATGAGAATCAATGACTATTCAGGCTTGTAATCACAGATCAGAGGAAGAGGAGAATCTTCATCTTCTGGTGCCTTAGAGAGGTTTTCACCAGGGGATACACCCTTTTTTTTACTATTTTATGACCAGATAGCGCCCCAGAGGGGTTTTCGCTAGGGGATCGATTTTTCTCTTTTTTATTTTTGTTTTCTTCTTCATTTTTGCGGCTGAAGTTCTCCTCTTCCCCAAAGTATGCCTTTGGGTCTAGTTTGTAGACATATGCTAAGTCTTGCCCCCATTCATTGCTTTGCTCAATTGCTCCCATAAATCTTAGCAGTGCGTCCTCACTTTGGAACTTGTCAACGTGCATGACACTTGGTTGGTCCTAGTCTATGAGTTCAGGATGGTAGAGGGGAAGGTCAATGAGGAGAATGGAAAGGTGGTGTAGGATAGAATTTCCCAGGAAGGTTTCATCATCAAAGACATCATCATAGGCCCTCACAACTTTCTTTTCCAGTATATCTTCAATGTTAGCGATTTCACCCAAGGATGAACAAGAGGCAAAGATGTTTTTGTTGGTGCCCCCATTTGTGTCAGAGCCCATGCCAAGGCCTAGGTGCTTTTCTAGTCGGGTAGGTATAATAGGATCTTTCATTCCTTTCTCTTCATAACCAAGGCCACCTCCTTGGTAGTTCCATTTTTCTATCACCAGTTTGTGAGTTGCGGGGACGTTATTTTTGAAGTAATTGAGGTGACTTGTGTCCTTGGGTGGTGGATCTTTATAGAGAAATTGGTTGATGTTTGGTGTCAAATCCTAGCCAGTCAAAGTACCCTTTGAGATAAAAGTGGTAGAACCGAATTGTAGCACCTTGGTTGACTATGGTTCTATCTTGCTTAGATTAGGTCGGTGGCCTTGAGTGTGTGGATCAATTGGCAGTGCTCCAACTACGAAGGCATCAAATAAACTGTACTCACCACAACCTTTATTGTTGATCTTGACCATAGATAAGGTGGAATAGAGGATTGCTTCTGGGTCTGAATGGGTTCGAGATGAACTGGCGATAGAGATGCCAATATTGATCCCGAGACAGTGATTGGAATGCGGAAAGGATGTTTCCAATGTAATGCAGTATGCGAAGGGCTTGGGATCTATGCGGATGGTGATCTCAGTGCCATTATATGGGAATTTGATGCACTAATGGTAGGTGGAGGGGACGGCTTGCATAGAATGAATCCATGGCCGTCCAAGGAGGATGTTGAAGTGAAGGTCAAGATCAACAACATGACATAATGTATCTTGGATAATCGGGCCCACTTGAATGGGCAATGATATGGTGCCTTCAGAAGTACGCTCCAAATTGTCATATGCCTTTATTGTGATGACATCATTTGTTATATCAGATTTAGTGCAACCCAACTATTTTATGAATTTTAGAGTACACAGGTTTAGGGCCGAACCATTACCTATCATGACCTGTTTAATGGAAAAATCTTTAACCATGATAGCAATACAGAGTGGGAGATTATGATCAGTTTCTTCTGAGGGTACGTCTGTTGGTTTAAAAGAGACCCCATAAGATGCAGATAGGTGTCTGACAAGGTTCTAGAATTCAGTGAGGTTGATGTCGCTGGGAACACGGGATTCTTGCAAGGCTTTATTGAGGATCTCTTGATAAGTGGGTGAAGTGTGGAGGAGATCTAGGATGGAAATTTTGGCTGGAGTATTCCCTAGGTGTTCCAAAATGTTGTATTGGGTCCCAGTAGATGGGATGGGACCAACACCTGCAACTGTTATCCTGCATCTACGAGTGGTGATTGCGCATTGGTTATCAGCACCCTTGACATGGATGACATTGATGGAGGACTGGACTTGGGATATGCAGCCGATGAGATTATCATAGTTGATATATGTATTTGTATAATCCTTTCTGTTGGAATTTTCTCCTTGCTTAACCTTCCCCTTATCAGAGGACTAAGTAGGATTGCCTGGGCCTATACCTAAAGTGTGTTTAGGGAATGCATTTTGATAGATTTTAAGGCCCACATTTGGCAATGGTTGGGCAGGGGAATCCACTTTGATCTCTTTGTGATCGATGAGATCCTAGATGTAATGTTTTAGCTTCATACATTTGAGAGTGGTGTGTTCCTTAACAAGGTGGTATTCACAGTACTCATTGTCTTTATACCAAGTTGGCTTAGGTGTTGAGTCATCAAAGGGCTACATTTTGGGATATACGACTTGGTTAGCTTGGACCAGGTTGTGGAATATGACATCTATGGGTTCACACAAAGGGGTAAACATGCGTTGTGGTGTATTCAAAGTGTGAGGCCTTTGTTGTCCCTGCGGGACTGATATAACATTTATCTGATTCAAAAGACCTTGGTAGTTGTGTTGATATGATGTTCCCAGAGGGGGATAGATAGCCACACCTTGAGGGTGCATGTTTTGCTGGTAAGTCAGTTGGGGATACGGAGGAGTGAGTTGTTGATACATGGGAGGAGGTTGAGGGTACATTGGCGGTGCTTGCGATAAGTTTGGGTAGGTGCATTAGGACTGGATACCACAACCTGAATGTGTTTGGTGTCAGTGGCTCTGTCAGTTACTGCGTTCTTGTTCTTGTTCCAGTACTGTGATTGATCATTGTTATGTTTTTTAGGCTGGGATTCTTTGTAGTGCTTGATGGCACCATCTTCTATGAGACCTCGTTCAAGATCCATGCCTTTGATTTAGATACCTTGATAAGTTTGTATGTAATTCATGCGAATGTGATAGGTGAGCTTAGGATGGAGGTTTTTAATGAATATTTTGATAAGATGTTGCTCAGGGGGTTGGTAGGACAACCTTATAGTAAGCCCTTGCTAGCACTAAAGATAATCGACCAGGCTTTCTCCTCCCTTTTGTTTGGAATTCCATAGGTCAAAGAGTGAGTTCATTTTCGACGTTATGTGCATATTGGGCCACAAAATTTTCAGATAGTTCAGCGAATGTAGAGACTGTGCCATAGGGGATTTTATAGAACCATTCCAGAGCAGTTCCTCCTAAGATATTGGGAAATAGTCTCATGAGGAAATTATTTCTATAAGCCACCTCTTGACATGCCATGTAGAATTCTTTCATGTGACTTATAGGATCTCCCTTGCCCTGATATTTATCAAATTTGGGTGTCTCAAAGTTTTTTGGGAAGGGTATTGCAGTGATAGATTGATCAAAAAGATAAGGGCACACTTCTTTAAACTTGAATGTTTTAGCCTCTGTCCCTGCTTTTAGCTCCTTGAGAGCATTATTCATTTCCTCCCATTCATGATTGATTTGTGGGAGGGGGATTATTAATTGTGATTACATGGTTTCCTTGAATCTAATATGAATCAAATGGTGAATATGGAGGATTTTGTGGGGGATATTATGGTGTTTAATATGATGGTTGTTGGTCAACGTATATGGGCTGTTGTGGTAGAAGTTGTGGCTGAGGGGAATATTCCAGTGGAGGAGCCGTCGGTGCTTGATAAGGTTGTTGCAACTGCTAGAAGTATGCTTGTATTTGTTGAAACATTAGATAAGTGGGATGAGCCTGTTGCACACCTGTATGGTGTGGAGGATAAGGGTTTTGTGGTAGAATGCCCCCAGTGGGAACACTGAATTGCTGTGGAGGTAGAATGGTTTGTTATGCAGCGGAAGATGGCATGGCTAGGTAACTGGCGGAATGAGTTTGTTGTTGCTGCATGAGTTGGATGAAAGGATTAGCAAACTGTTGCAGTGGTTGTGCCATGAAGGGATTTTCCCCCTGCGTTTGTGGTTGTGGCTGTTGTGTAACTTGGAGGGTGGACTGCATAGCTGCAAAGGGGTTGATTTATTGCTGTTGTGCTTGGGATGTGAATAGGTTGGTGATTTGTTGTTGCAGTTGTTGTTGTTGGGATGATTGTTGGATGGATTGTTGTTGCTGAATAGGTTGTTGTTGGTGTTGGATATGTTGTTGCTACTGCTGGATAGGTTGTTATTGTTGGATAGGTTGTTGCTATTAGATAGGTTATTGCTAGATAGGTATTTGGGGTATGACAAAGGGATTGGTAGATGGTTGTTGCATGAGGGGATTTGGATTGGTTTGCATTTGCGGAAAAACTGCTGGCACACATTGGGTTGAGTTGCTAGTGGAGCGGGGAAAGTGGACCCTTGTGGAAATAAGGGTTGGTTATAGGTGTTGGTAGGTGGCATACATGTGGTGAAGAAAGGCAGAATAGGCATGGAGACTTGGGTGCTTTGATGTTGTGAACTGGTTGTTGTACTTTGAATGGGCTAAGTAGGGATGGGTGGAATGGTGGTTTGTTTTGTGGTGACTGGTGGTGGTGGAAATTGTGCCACAAATGTTGGGAATGTTTGCAAAAGTGGAGCGGTTGTGAACTGAGGAGGTGCCTATGTAGCGATGGGGGGTATGACTTGTGCTTCTGATGTTGGATCAAGAGGGAGGGTTCCTGAGGTAGATGAAGGTGTCATTTGCATGATGGAGGGTGGGATGGAAGATTGAACTACTTGTGTGATAAGAGTTCCCACCTATAGGGCTCGTTGGAATGGATCAAAAACTTTGCTTCTAGTGGGATGAGGACGTTCCCCTAGAAGTTCCATAGGTCATGTGACAAGTATGGGTATAATCCAAGGAGGGAGTTGAAGTCCTTGTTGCTGAATGTCCAAAAGTACCTGATTGTTGTTACGTCCACTCATGGCATTCACCATGTGGACATGCCCTGGATGATTGATAAATGTTTCTATGGTACTCATGGTAGGTGTCTCATTATTATCTACCCAGATGTGTTCAATTTGATCGTTAGGCTAAGGTGCGTAAGTAACCATGGCGTTAGTGTTGTCAATTGCAGGATTAGATGAACTAGAAACAAGATTAGGGTCCATGTTCTTCCTCTTCTTAGTGGCTCATGTGATAGGTGGCATGAAAGTGACTACCCTAAGGGAATATGAGATGGAAGATGTTATGCAAGGATGCACCTAGGAAGCTAAGGATGATGATGCTAGAACTAAGATGCATCTAGGATGATGAATATGCTCCTAAGGACTAAGGATGACTTGGTATATGCATGGATTAAGGGTTTATTTCCCTAGTGTAAGATCAAGTGGATATGATTGCCTACCTAAGACAGACTTGTGGTCTTTGGTAGATGAGATTCTTTGTTAATGCGAAACAACCTTTTGATCAAGGTGATGAGGTTGCAAAAGACAAAGGGGATTATCCTAAACAATGCTTAGTAAAGGACACTTAAGGATAGGGGTTTGATTAAGATGTAGGTTTTTAGCAACTCAAAAGGGGATGCAATACCAAGTGAGGGATGTGATCAAGGATGCTTTGGATGATCCTAGGCTGATTATGATTGATTTGGATTAATGCAGAATTATGCTAGGATGAGTGTGTGATGTGTTTCTAAAGATGACAACCTAAGGGAGGTCCTAAAATGTAAGCTAAGCGAGCTTAAGAAAAGGAGGAACTTTCATTTGTCGTGGTAAACTGACTAGTCATATTGCTCAAATCCAAAAAAGTAGAGTTTAGATGATATTTTCCCATGAAACGAGCAACCTTATTGTTGTAGATCACTTTGTCAAATTCTTCCCGTTTATGAATCTCTTGTTTGATGGAATCAATGATGTGTTGGTACTTGGTAGCCTCTCGGGTTGTGTTTTTTTGTTCTCTTTGCACGGGTGGTAATGTAGTTTTTACCTTCTTATGCTTCTTGGAATCGGTCATGTCCTATAAATACATCTGATCTTGGATGAATAGTTGGAGTTTTTAGGACATATCTCACAAAAGACCAAATTCTAAAAATTAAAGCTCAAGGTAATCTTTGCAAAGGGACATTGTCTTGATGATTTGGAAAAAGTTTGATTTTTGTCTGATTTTCAATAGATTTTTTCCATGGCCAGAACCAATTTCAACATAGTCAAACCAAAAAAAGAACAAGCATGTGTCTGAAAACAATCTGACAAGGGACAAAGCAACCTTGAAGGATACAAGCAAGTGACAAATTTGAATGTTGGATATTTCGTTTATGTTTTGGATTTATCAATGTTCTTCAAACACTTCAAGCACACGTCTACCTAAGGAATTGGCTTCAATGAAATATTATAGACCCATTTCTTGGTAGTTAGTCAACTCACATAACAGTGTCACCCCTGAAAGGGCGCCTGTGTTTTTTCCTTTTTCTAGGTGTTGTTTCCATGCTACGAAGATCTCTTTTGTAACACAATACCTTGGGACACATATGATGGGGATCTTGGGGGAGATTCTTCCCTCCCCTCACACTATAATAAGTCACTGCTCGGAGGTGAATCGGGTAGCTTCTATGCCTAGAGTGTTTAGTAAGTGTCTTCATTCAATTGTATCCTCTATGTCCGCGCAAGCATGATTCAGGCGTATATCCCCATAGAGCTCCTTGATAAAAGTGGTCATGTAAATGTGATTGAGACCGCGAGGCCGCACTTAAGTTAGATGAGAGCTGACAAGCGTTAGAAACACAAAAATCACTTAACAATTGTTAGCAAACAATAAAACCAATTTGACAGAGCACAGATGCCGGTTCAGGGCGCAGACGCTGGTTCTGTGTTTTAGCTTAAGAATGATATAATGCAAGAAAATAGGCCAGAAAACATAGAAAAATAGAAAATTTGTTATACCAATCGTAGACGCTGATTAGTGAAATGAAGACACCAATCGATGATTTTCCTGCACTGGCATTTGCACAAATGCTAAAACATGAATCAACATTTTTGCAGACGCTGTTGTACCTGCAAGTTCATAAAAACACAACAAAACAACAAACAAAGTTACTTTTTCCTTCTTCTTAGTCTTTGATTTGATCAAATTTAGCCATTTTGAGATTTTTCAAACAATTAAAAGCTAGTGTTCTTTTACAAAGTATTCAAGATTCATTCCCCTACTAAAATTTTAACATTATAACTGCTTGTAAAACTAGTCTCTGCTAAAAAATAGAATGCTCAAACATTAAAAAGTAGTGGGAAAGACAGTGAATCTTGAAAAACTGAAAATTTATGTTTGCAAAGCCTCAAACTAGCAATGCTAGGTGGAGACGCCAATTCAGTGCATAGACGCTAGTTCAACACAGACGTTGAATGACAGTTCCAAGAGAATCAACATTTGTGTAGACACTGATCCACGTGCTTGGTGAAATTTGAAGAAAAAAGACAAGAATTAGAATGGTTTTAGGGACGTGGGTCCCACTGGGTGTGCCAAAATGTAGTATGGGGAAATCTTCTATTTGTTGGTGTAATATATAAAATTTGGCTCATAAAGGATTGCCTAAATAAGATTTTACATAATGGGATGAGAGAGATATCCTAAGGCCAATTTTATTTTCTTACACTTAATTATTATGATAAAAAGGATTGAAAGGAGCATGTAAAGAATAGTGGGATAAGATACCTACCTCATAACATAGCAGATCTGGAAAAGCTCATTTTCTAAGGTCTATATTGAGTTTCTAGAAAATTTGACAGTTGATCCCAAACCAGAATGCAATGACGAATAAAACCCAGAAACATTTTTCCATTTCGATGTCATCTTATGAAAAAGGTCAACCTTGACCCAGAAATGTCACGCGTGACCCAATAATGTCGACCCTGACCTACACAGTGTTGACAGAAAATCTGTTTGCGATTCCCGATAGTTCACTGAAAAGGGTATCCAAATCTGGTCTCAAATCTTCTTTTTTGTACCTGTAATCCCTGAAAATAGCACCTACAAATATCTGAAAAGAGGGGTTTGGGGTGGCTATATAGGGTTTTTCCTTAGTCAAACCCCTGTTTTGGTGATCTCCACCTCCACGGATAGCTGAATATAGAATGTATTGTGTGTGTGTATTGCTCTTTTGAAAAGAGTCTTTAAACATGCAATATCAAGATCTAATCTTCTAGATTAACAATCCTAACATAACATGGAAATGAGAAAGCAATGCATAGATTTGAATATGATAAAGAAAGCATACCAAGCCCCCAAGGCTAAAGTATTCCTATCAACTCACAATCCATAATTGCTACCCCATGGTAATGTCTTTTGAATGCTTGAATGTTGAGAATAGTAGATCTAAAGAGAGAGCCTTCTTGCTTCAATGAAGATCCACCATAGCTTGTCCTTCAAATGCTTGATTGAAGATTATGATATGTCCTCCTATCTTGTCCTTCTATATCATCCTCTTTCTTGTTTGTATCATCATTTCATCGTGTCATCTCCCGATTTTGTTTCATCCTCAAATGAAGGCAAAAGAGAGTGTTTATATAGAGATCTCAACATAGGTCTCCTAGGGTAATGCAAGGGATCCTAATTCAAGTTCTACCTTGAATCATGGTCCAATCACAATTACCAACCAAGGAGGGAATGTATTAATTCAAATATCAGAGAAAACACTTCCGCATCTGGACCTAGGGACCTATTTTAAGTTCTGGACCCTGATAAGCTCCAGATTTGGAAGCGGGGACCAACACCCGACATAGGTCTATGTCGACCTCACCCTTGACCTAGGTCAAGGTCAACCTTGACCCTAACCTAGGTTAGGGTTGACTTCAACCCCGACCTAAGGTTTCAGGCAGGTCACCAGATAGTTTCTAAGGGGTTCCTAGGTCAGCCAAGGACCTAGGAAGGTGGGGAAATATACCAGAATGTTAAGAAGGCATAGAGGCCCAGAAAGAGAGTAGGATGAAGCCTAGGAGGACCAATACATAAGTCCTACCTTGAAAGAAGAGTTATAGAGAGGGAAATCTAGGAGGATCCACTAGATCCTAACCCTAATTTCACCTACACATGTATAATCAAGCACAGATGCAAACCTAACATGCAAACATACTAAATAAGGGTGCTAAACCTATCAAAATGGAAGTGCTTCCATTTTAAGATGATACAGTTGGGAGTAAGCTCAAACATAAAATGTTAGTGGGTTAGCACATAGAATTCATGAAAGAAGCAAGAACCAAACAAGACTTTAACATAACATCGGATTGAGCTAAAAACAAGTAAAAATGCACCCTATTCTACTCATTTTGATTTGCTCTTTTTGATTAAATGTGGGTGTGCTCTCTCAAACATACACACAAATGCAAGTGAATCCCCAATGCAATGAAAGATTGATAACAATGACGGAATTTAATGTTGGAAAGTTGACTCCCAAGGAGTATATGGCTTATTTTGTGTTGTCATTATGACAACAAAGTCATATGAAGTTTTGACAGTAAACTATGAAGTGAAAATTGACTAAGTGTAGAAGACATAACAGAACAGTGACTTGCAGTCGATCAGGGCATCAACGCATGTGTGTATGATCACATCAGTATATGCGCATTCAGACTTAATCCCTATGGTATTTTGTTATGTTTATCCTATACACGCATGGTACGGAATGGCAGTATGGACAAGTTACAGAAAGAACAAGTACACTAGCAGTTTATAATACAGAGTATGAAGCTGACTTCATGATTTTGATTAGGGTGTAATCTTTTGTTATGTAAAGGCTAAGTGCCTATTGTAGTAAGTTTGTAATCATGTATTAAACATTGTTGTAAACACGTTTAAGCCAATTTGTTTGGAAGCATTGTGAATGTTGTTTTTGGGCCGACTAAGGTCTTGTTTATAGTCGCATTTATTCAGGCATAAACATATATATATATATATATATATATATATATATATATATATATATACNATATATATATATATATATATATATATATATGCAATGTAAATATATATTTGAAGTGTCAAAGATATAGTCAAAGAATACATATAAGAAGAGCAGTATGAAGATATTAGAATGAGATAGAGCCCTTAAAAAGGATAAGAGCATAAGCGCATAACTGGAACTGATCAGACATCTGTGTCACATACAATAGTTCACTTTTGTATATAGTGCATATATATTCTCAGGAGGTTGTAGCCTTCTTTCTCATTGAGCAGTGAGCTCTTGGATAGTGAGTGCTCACCCCTAACAGGTTTTTTTGTAAAATACTCCTAACAGGGTCAAACCCTTAACCAGGTAATTGTACTGGCATTGTAAAGACTGCTCCTAACAGGGCAAAGGAACTTTAACAGGTTCATTATACTAGTGCAATATTTGTGGGTACTAATTGTTAGAGTATTATTACTCTTTTAGCTTATGCTTTCTCTTAGGTGCATCATTAATTAGTTATTAATTAATAATGCGCATCCTAGCTTTTAGTCTTTAGGGTTTGTTCACCTTTATAAGGTCGAA
>MU223971.1:3535159-3547837 GCA_018584345.1 Thuja plicata | reverse complement strand
TAACCCCATTACAATAATTGATTAGGTTGGCCAATTAAGCTTTCCCAATATAAATAATTAATTAGGTAGGCCACTTAAGGCTTTCCAATATAAAAATAATTATTTAACCCCTTGCTAAGATACACACGGTACCTAAAACAAGTAAACATAAATTACAATACCTCAAATATACTACAAGATCCACAATGCATGCTTACAATCCATAATACATGCTACATCTATGAAGTCGGCCACCAAATAGGTCTCCTTCAGAATACATGCCACATCTGACGTCACCAACATGTTCATGACTATTTATCAATATCCAACATTCATCAATGTGTCCTCTGTCATCCTTTAAGCTCGCATACCCTAAAACATCTTTTCCTATAAGATATACCCAAAACATAGAGACCTACTATGTTAAGCATCACTGTCATAGTCCAGAAACCAGTCTTTACTAAAACATATGTAACATCACCAATATGCAATATTGAGGCAATAAACCTTAGGAATAAGTTCATCACACATCCTTCTTCATATCCTTATCTTTGATAATTTTGATTGATCCATACAGTGTCTATAAACTTCTGTTAGTTATCATAACTAGTATGTTCTCTCCATAGAAACATATGTTGACATCAGTTCCAAAACACAAAGACTTGCTCTGTCAAGCATCATTGTCACATTCTAGAAACTAGTCTTTACTAAAACATCTGTAATACCACCAATATGCAATATTAATCCAAGTGACCTTAGGAATAATTTCATCACACATTCTTCTTCATATCTGTATCTTCGATCATTTTGATTCATCTGTACAGTGTCTGTACACTTTTGTTAGTTATCATAACCAGTTTGTTCTCTCCACAGAAACATATGTTGACATCAATGACAAAACATGAATATCAACAACATAAATAGTACCCAAATATGATATCATCCAACAATCTTCCCCTTTGGCATTGATGGAAACATATGGGAAAATCCATCAACCCAAAAAGTACTCTCTCTCAATACAATCTTCTCAATATCCTCAACACAAATCTCCCCAAAGCAGTAGGGATTTTCACATAGAATCTTTCCCCCTTTGGTAGCAATAGCAAAGGGTGCCATAACTCTTTTGTAAAATTTTGTAAGGTGTATCTTTTTCAAATCTTCATGCCTAATAGCTAGGTGCAAAATCACCCAAATGTGCTCCATAGTGTTCCTGCGATGACTCCCCCTAAGGAGTAGATCCATACATCAAGTCCAAAAAATGATATAGCTTTGAAAGCCACTAGACCGATGCATGTCAACATCAATTAATTACCACTGGAAGGGGCTCTCACCCCAAGCATGCTTCTGAGATATTCAAAAGTATCTTTTGGCAAAGGTTTTGTAAATATATCTACTATCTTTTCCTTTGTGCTAATATACTCCAGTCAAATCTCTTTCTCTGCTACCTTCTCCCTCAAGAAATGATAATTAATAGAAATATGTTTAGTCTTTGAATGCATTACCAGATTCTTTGACATATTCACTATACTAGTGTTATCACAGTGGATAACCAATGGCTCTTCAAAAATTATTCCAATGTCCTTCAACATTTGTTTTATCCAAACAACTTGTGTACAACTTATTTCAATAGAAACATACTTTGATTCAGTAGTAGACGGAGCAATACAATCATGCTTCTTACTTAACCAAGAAACCAACATTTTCTCAAGGAAAAATGCTCCACCACTTGTACTCTTTCTATCATCCACATTACCTGCACAATCAACATCAATGTAAGCCTATAAAATAAAGTCATCTAAGTTTTCATACCACAATCCATATTATATTGTTCCTTTCAAGTATCTAAAAATTATTTTCACAGTAGCAAGGTGTGTCTCTTTAGGGTTTTCTTGATATCTTGCCACAATTCCAACTGCATTGGAAATATCTGGTCTGGTATAATTTAGATATTGTGGACCACCAATCATCGAGCTGTACTTTTTCTAAAAAAAACTTTGAGTCTCATAATTACTAGTCAGTTTGTATCCAGTCACCATGGGTGTCCCAAGAGGTTTACAATCTTCCATTCCAAACTTCTTCAACATTTCCTTAAGATACTTAGTCTGAGATATAAAATACCATTCTTACTCTATTTAATTTTCAAACCAAGAGAAAATTTCATCTCACCAATCATTGACATTTCAAATTCATTTTCCATTTCTTTAGAGAACTTCTTACTCATCTTATCATTGCCTCCAAAAATGATATCATCAACAAAAAATTCTATGATTAAGATTCCATCTTCACCAGTTCTTAAATATAAATTAATGTCTGCATTACCTTTTCTGAAACCAAGACAAAGTAAATACTTGTACAGTATTGCATACCATGCTCTCGGTGCATGTTTCATTCCATAAAAATATTTCTTCAACTTACAAACCATGTCTTCACTTTCTGTCAAAGGAAATCCATCAGGTTGCTCTATGTATACTTCTTTTTCCAAATTTTTATTCAAGAATGTTGATTTCACATCCATCGGATATACTTTAAAGTCTTTATGTGTAGTATAAGCAATAAATAATCTCACAGCTTCTAGTCTAGCAACATGAGAAAATGTTTCTTCAAAGTCTATGCCTTCTTATTGCCAGTAGCCTCTACAAACCAGTCTAGCCTTATTTCTTACCATCGTTCCTTCCTCATCCATCTTGTTTCTGAAAACCCATTTAGTTCCTATCACATTTTTTGTTCTTAGGTCTTGGAACCAATTCCCAAGTATTATTTTTCTTTATCTGTTCAAGTTCTTCTTGCATAGCTTTAGTCCAAGATTCATCTCTACATGTTTCATCAGTAGTTTTCAGTTCAACTTGAGAAATCAAACAAATTTCATCTCTAACTTTAGATCTAGTCATCATTCCTTTACTTGAATCACCTATGATTTTATCTTCAGGATGGTTCTTCTTAACATACCTCAGAGTCTTAGGAGTCTCAGAAGCTCAATTAATTCATCTTCAACCTCATTATCAACCATCAAAGGGTCTTCAGGTTTATTAGTGACCTCTTTTATCTCTGAAATCTAACCATAGTCATACATTCTTTCTTGAATAAGAAACTTTTCATCTATCCTCACATTAGCACTTTCAATCAACTTTCTCAATCTCAGATTGAAATATTTATATGCTTTTCTCTTAGTAGAATAACCAAGGAAAATACCTTCTTCACTTCTAGCACCAAACTTCCCTATCTCATCATCTCTTTTGATATAGAATTTACTTCCAAATATTCAAAAATATTTTATAGTAGGTGTATTATCAAACCATAATTCATAAGGATTCTTACTTGTACCTTCTCTAATCTGAATTATGTTCAAGGTGTACATAGTAGTACCAATAGCTTCCCTCCAATGAACATGTGATACATTTCCTTCGAGCAACATAGTTCTTGCAGCATCTAATATTGTAATGTTTCTTCACTTTGCTATCCAATTCCATTGTGGTGTCCTAGGTGCAGATGCCTGTCTAAATATTTCATGCTCTTCACAGTAGGAATTAAATAAATCTGATGTAAACTCACCACCTATGTTTGATCTCAAACATTTTATCTTCAAACCAGATTCATTCTCAACTTTTGCTTTGAATAACTTGAATTTGTCAAATGCTTCAGATTTCTCTCTCAAATATGTAACCCACATCATTCTAGAAAATTCATCAAAAAAAAGTATAAAGTACCTTTCACCATAATAAGATCTTTCTCTTGTAGGACCACACAGATCTATATGTACCATATCCAAATTCCCTTTTTTTGAATAAGATTTTCTTTTAAAACTGCTTCTAGTCTGCTTCCCCATAACAGACTCTCTACACATAGTGTTAGATGGTTTTCACAATCTTATGTAGATCTCTTATAGAATTTGTCATACTTACCTTCACAATGTTATCAAAGTTAACATGACAAAATCTTCTATGCCATAACCAATTGTCATCAACCTTCGTAATAAAATAAGAAGCTTCAGATGTATTCAATTCAAATACATTACCTCTAGATTTAGTACCAGATGTGATCAAGTCTCATAATTTACTTTTGATAGAACATTTCCCATCAATGAATTTCAATTGATAACCTCTATCCACTAACTGCCCAATACTCAAGAGATTATGCTTAAGTCCATCAACAAGCAGTACATTGTCATTATTAGTGTTTCCATCCAGAGAAATAGATCTAACTCCAATGATAAGCTTGGGATTATTGTCACCAAATCTAACAACACCACCATCATATCTTTTCATACTCACAAACTTATTTTTATCTCCAGTCATATGATGTGAACAACCACTATCTATAACCCATTCATATTTCTTTTCAACGCGAGATACTAAGGCTTTTTCTTCATATATAGGTTCATCATCCTTAAAAGAAATAAATCCAATTTCGTCATAGTCTACATCATCATCAGATACACCTTCACTAGCATAATAACATTCTTTGTCTTTTGAATACTTTGATTTTTAAAACTTAGGTTTATGCTTTGGAACCCTTGTAGGACATCAAGATGCAAAATGACCAATCTTGTTACATGAAAAATATTTCAAGGGTAACTTGCCTTCAAATTTACCCTTACCTCTCTTTTCTCTTCTAGCGATTAGGGCTACCACTTCATCTATATTTATTTCTTCCTCCTATATATGTTCCCATTCATCAGCATAGTCTCCAAGCTCTTCTCTCAAGTCACCATTGCTGGTGTTTGAAATTCCAGATAAGGTCTTTTTGTTTCTATGGACAGTCACCTTGAATGCTGACTCTACCTTAGGTAAAGAATCTCCCAGTTATGCGGCTTCAAAAGTAGTTAGCTTTCCAATCAACATCTCTCTAGTGAAGTTCAGTGTCAAAGGTATAATCTCCTTTATAGCTTGTACTTTAATTTTATATATAGGTGTCAAAGTTCTGAGTATCTTTGCAATCACTTCTTACTCACTGTAAGTACCTCTAGAGTTTCTGATGTCAGTAACCAATTTAGTAATTCTTTGTGCATATGCCCTAATGTTCTCATCATCTCTCATAGTCATTGATTCCATTGTTGTCTTTCAGTTTTGTATCTTTTCATGTTTAGTAAACTTATCTCCTATATGCAGTGCTTCCAATCTTGTCCAAATCTCATGTGCAGAATTTAAGTCTCTTAATTCTATGAATTCACCTTCAGAAAGTGCGTTGATCAATGATTCCCTTGTGACCATATTACATGAAAATATATTCTTATCATCTTTAGTATCCTTCTCCAATTCATCCTCAGTCGCTATCTTTTCCTTCTTTTTTGTGATCATTCATTAGTCAATTCCCAAACATAGCAAATGTGTTCTCATCTTGTTCTTCCAATTTTCAAAGTTTTCAAGATCAAATTTTGGACTATCCTTCCTATAGTAAGTCATCTTCAGGATCACCTCAAGTTGTTAAGATTTCTCTCTAAGGATAAATAGCAGTGATACTAATTGTTAGGAATAACAATCCATAAGCACAACTGAGAGGGGGGTGAATTAGTTTTGATACATAATATTAAACTTTAAACTTTATAAACTAAAACTTTAATGCAAATGATAACATAGTAAATGCCAAAACAATAACACAATACTTGTTATCAAGGAAATATTGTTAAAGGTAAAACCCCGGTGGGAATTAGCACCTATAAATGATGTACTAAGAGTATAGTATCCCTATTAAAATATTTAGCCCTGTTAGGAGCTTATTACAACATTACAGTACATAGTCCCTATTAAAGGACTGACCTTGTTAGGAGTCAAGAGTAACAGTGGTCTCACTACCCAAGCACACTGACCAAAGAAGGTTAAGGCCACCGTCAAGGATTAACAATATAAACAAGTGTATATAGAGAAATATAAAATCTAGTGAATTGTCTGATAGGAACTGTCTTTGCTTGGTCAGTTCCAATGAAGTATTACAATCAAAAACTTTGCTCTACATCCAGCAGCCAAACAATCCTCACATCTTCCACACTTCTCTATCTTCACAATTACCTTCTCACCATACATCTATCTTTTCAAAATAAAATATCTCTCATATAACCCCATTACAATAATTGATTAGGTTGGCCAATTAAGCTTTCCCAATATAAATAATTAATTAGGTAGGCCACTTAAGGCTTTCCAATATAAAAATAATTATTTAACCCCTTGCTAAGATACACACAGTACCTAAAACAAGTAAACATAAATTACAATACCTCAAATATACTGCAAGATCTACAATGCATGCTTACAATCCATAATACACGCTACATCTCTGAAGTCGGCCACCAAATAGGTCTCCTTCAGAATACATGCCACATCTTCCATCACCAACATGTTCATGAATATTTATCAATATCCAACATTCATCAATGTGTCCTCTATCATCCTTTAAGCTCGCATACCCTAAAATATCTTTGCCTGTAAGATATACCCAAAACATAGAGACCTACTCTGTTAAGCATCACTATCATAGTCCAAAAACCAGTCTTTACTAAAACATATGTAACATCACCAATATGCAATATTGAGCCAATAAACCTTAGGAATAAGTTCATCACACATCCTTCTTCATATCCTTATCTTTGATCATTTTGATTGATCCATACAGTGTTTGTACACTTCTATTAGTTATCATAACCAGTATGTTCTCTCCATAGAAACATATGTTGACATCTTTGACAAAACATAAATATCAACAACATAAATAGTACCCAAATATGATATCATCCAACAAAGTTCCCCTCCTTCAAACTCATAGGTTGATGTTAATTGTTGGCTTACCACCTAGTTCTGTAGATCAATGACATACTTTTTGATGTCACTTTCAATAGAGAGCGTGTTCTTTTTCCAATTGTGATTGGATTTTGTTGGGATGAGAAAAACCCTACCAAGGAGAGCATCATACCATTTCTTTTCCAGTGAGATGAACACAAAGTCAAGGAAGAATTGTTGGGTCCCAATGACTACCTTCTAGGCCATCAGTGTTCTAATTGGTTTAATGTCGTGTTGGTCGAAACCTACTAAAATGGAATGTTTGTGGCCAGAGTGTTGGCTTGTCCAAGGCCTTTAGTGTTTCCTCTGGTATTACATTTATGCCAGATTCACTATCAAAAATGGTGTTGGTCAGTTTGCAGCCCATAATTTCCATCTTGACCACTATCGGAGTCCTCCCAACACCGACTGCCAACAATATTAGATTTGTGATACCATTGGTGGAGTTTTCCTTATGTGCCTCAGTCATTCGACCATTATCAATGGGATTTTTGCTATCTTCACCGCCATTGTTGTTATCACCCACCTTGGTGATTTTCACCTTTAGTTGTGGTAATGTATCCAATAGGTTTGCCACATGTACTAGTACGGTGTCTTACAACATCTATTGTATGATGTTTTGTCTGGATACTGAGTGTAGGAGAATAATGGCAATGCCATGTGATAGTTTTTTTTTCCTCCTCCATCGCCCATTCAAACCATTCTCGCTTCCTTCAACCTTACTTTCATTGTATGAGGATCAGGGTACATGTCTTTTTTTTCCTAAAACCTTGTGATTGCAAGAACTTTCTCTTTACGGTGTGTGAATTTTGTCATGTTTAATCCCTTTTGTCTGGGATAGTTAGCATACTTGTGTTTGTCTAGACCACATCATTTGCACAACATGCTTCTACCACCTTGCACACTCTAACAGTTCTACACAAATTGGCCCCAATCATTGCATATGCAACATTGTATATGGGCCACCCCTTCGTGTCGTACTGGATGTGAATTCTTGGCATGTTATTATTTCTATTATTATTGCTTCCTCGCTAGTTGTTATGGTACCCACCTAATGAGGTATTATAATTTGTAGGTCTCGGTGATGTGGTAGGCACAGTTTCCTATTCTCTTGGCTAAAGAGAACTTGAATTCTCCTTTCCTTTAGGTTGTATGAGAACTCCTTAATTCAGCGTCCTAGTGCTTGGCAGATGTTGTAAAATGCCTTCTTTAGGAAGTTGGCCTTCTTATGCCCTTCCACTTTTCAATTTGTACACCATAGTTCTCTTCCATCCTTCATATCTTCCTTCTCAACTCTCATCTCCTTCATCATTCACATCATATCCTTCCATACAACCTTTATGGTCTTGGATTCTCGTTCACTTTAGTCATATGTTTTGTCATCATCTTTCACCTTCTTCTTTCCCTAAGATGTCTCATTTTCACTTTCAATGTCCATGACAAGGTTATAGGCATCCAAGTAAGATAATGGTGGTACCACTTTCATCTTTTTTATAATTATGGATTCAATCCCTCAATGAACCACCTTTTCTTCAGGTCATCTGCTGGCTGGTTCTCCAATTTACCAATAAGTCCCTTCAACCTACGATCGTAGGCCCATACCATCTCATTATTCCCTTGTCTTGTATTGTAGATCTCTGCTACCACTTTATCATCATCATGAATTAGTTTGAACTCTTCTTGGAAATCCCTTCTCAAATCATCTCAATTTCTTTTGTGTAGTCCTGACAGATCGGTGCACCAGTCAATGGTGACTCCTTGTAAGGTCGCTGAGAAGGTCTTCAATCAATAGTGATGATCATCTTGGCCATTAGCTTCCCATATTGTTACACATGCTTTGCAATGGTGGGTTGGGTCCTCCAATCCATCCCCACTAAACTTAGGGATGTTTTTGTGTCTTAGAAGTGTTCACCATCTTCCTTGGAGAGTCAAAACCATGTGTGTTATTAGACTCAAGAAGGTCAGTTCTTCCTCAATGTCCATGAGCTTTACTTGCACCTTCATCTATGCATGAGTCCTCTACCCCTCCACCTTTATCACTCATGCCTTGATTACCTCCCATGTAGTACTGATACTCCCTTCTCCATGGATTTTATGGGTTTGGGTGCCCTATTTTGGGTTCCTCTAATATAACTAGTTTTCCAATGCCCCACAAGGTACTTTCAAATAATTTTTCTACCTCCCCTTCAAGGTTTCTCTCCTCATTGTTGTCATCCTTAGAGTACACCGACAGTTCGGTTGGTACCAAATCACCCTCCAAACTATCCTTTTCAGTCACCTCCCGTACTAAAGGAATGCTTTCCTATTCAGCAAGGTCCTCCTCTTCTTCATCTGAGAATGGTAGTTTTAACGTGATCTCTTCCAACTCTTATCTCATCTACATGCCACTTTGTCTTATGCTCTAGTCCTTACTTTGTAGGGGACATAGATATTTTCTAGCTAGTCTCTAAAGTTGTTGTCACCTTTCACTCTTTTCTTGGATTCACAGAGACCTCCTTACCATAGTTTCTCCTTCCTTTTCTTCTTTTTTCTCTTCCCTGGTACATTCCCTTATATCCTTGTTTGGGAGAAGGGGCATTAATTATTTGAGTTATTAGAGGTACTAAATCTACTTGTGTCACATGACTCCCCCTCCCTCTATTTCATCTCATTGTACCATTGCAATATTTATTGTCAGTGTTGTTCTCGCTGCCTCTCCTCATGTTGTTCTTCTATTTCAACCAAGTTTCATGCCAACAACCTTGCGATGCTTCAAAAAAGATTGTAGATCGCTAGTCACATGGAGATTTTTTGATGTACAATGCCTTTAGGGACCACTCTCTCATGGGCTTCCCTCTATATGTACTAATTGATGAACACTTCCCACACACGCACCAGGTCTTGCATCAATTGATCTTCCCTGGTTACTTCCTCTTCTTCCATGTCGTTGTAAGTTACAAGGACTTGTTGTTAAAATGGTTGAACTATTACTCTTCCATCATACCTTTAATTTCTTTGATCTCCAGGTTTGAATAGGTAATGACGCCAAAAATTATGTTTCTTATGGGTATGTTATTTCGTACAATAAAAATAATAACATTCAAATGAATATGAATAAATTCTAATCGAGAAGCAACATAATATGAATAAATTAGAGATAACAAAATGCATTACACTTGGTAGAAAGATGAATCATTTCATATCATAGTATCTTTGTACAATCAACAACATAAATTGTTCCAACCCAAATACAAATAGTGCTCGACAGTTGGTTAAGTCTGCCAACCGTTGGCAACTGACACCTTTTTAGAATAATTGTTTTATTATACTACCAAGTTTAATAAAAAGTATTATTTAGCTATTATTGGTATATTTTTGTCTATAAATTACCCACTTTTCTAATCTCCCTGTTAATGGTGACTTACTAAGAAGATACTTCAAGGGATCTATCTTTTCTATGATCTTGACTAAATGAGTGAGTATATAATGTTGTAATTTCTGTGAAGCAAAGACTACTGCAAGACACGCCTACTCAATAGGCATGTAATTCAAATCACATCCAACCAAGGTTTGACTGATTTAATATATTTCTCTTTCTTTTCCTTTATTGTCTTGTTGTTTTAACAAGGAACCCAAAGACACCTCAGTTGCTGATATATAGAGAAAAAGTGGCTTTCTTGATATTGGTGATTTAGAGTAGGTGGATATGCTAAATATTTCTTGATTTGAATGAAAGTTTCTTCACAATTATCATCCCACTCTAGGAGGACTATGTTGATGATATCCTTGGAAAATCATTAACAAGAAAGGATAATTTGCATATATTAGGTAACATCTTCACCAGATTGGAGAAGTTCAATGTTAGGCTAAATCCTAAGAAGTGTGCATTTGGTGTTACATCTAGAAAATTGTTGGGCTACATAGTTTCTGTGAAAGGAATTGAAGTTGATCTAGAGAAGGTGAAAGCCATCATGGAGATTTCTCCACCAAAGAATATCAATAAGTTAAGGTCTCTTCAAAGAAGACTACAATCTATACGGAGATTTGCTGCATAGTTGGCAGATAGAAGTCTTCCTTTTACTCATTTATTACACAATAATGTACCATACTAAAGGTTTGCATAATGTCATGAAAATATGTTGTGACATCTCTATGATATGTTGCTCCTACATTTTTAGTCCAATAGGAATTACATTTCTGAAATAGGTACCCCAAAGGACATGTAAAAGTTGTCTTTCTTGATCTTATAGTTCTATTTTGATTTGGTTATATAAAAAAAATCCATCCAATAAACATAACATCTCATGCCTAGTTGTTAGATCTACAATGATATCAATGTTAGGCAAGGGGAAGTCATCTTTAGGACAAGATTTGTTTAAATCCCCAAAATTTGTTCATATTCTGATTGATTTTTTGGGTTTTGAAATAGGTACAATATTAGAAATCCATTATGCATAATCTATGGCTTTGCCAAATCTAGCATCTAATAGTTTCTTCAGTTTTGCTCAAACCAATAGAGAAATATGTGGATGCATTTTCCCCAATTTATGTTTGACTCATTTGATACCTAGTGATATAGATACATGATGCATGATAATATTTTGGTCTAAACCAGGCATGTCAGCACAAGATCGTGCAAAATTGATTTGCTTTTCTCTGAAAAACTGAAGAAACTCTTATCTTTCCGATTTTGTAAATGAAATTTCTACATGAAGAATTATTTGTTTCTCTTTTGTTCCAATGTTGATAGGCACGGTTGGTTCTATTAGTATAGTTGATTGTTTTTAATAGAAATAATTAGGGATATTGTCTTTCCTTCCATCCTTTGGCACCTCAGAGAGGTTTTCACCATCAGATACGTCCTTTCTTTTTTCTTTTTCCTGATCTAATACTTGTAACACCCCAAAATTGGCATCTTGCAACCTTAACCAATTTTGTTGCATTTGTCACTCTTCTAGATCATCAAATTCCTATTGTACTAGGCAATTCTGAGTTTTAACTGACTCTACTCGACCTGAGTGTCAAATGCAGAAAATCCTAAATCTGCATTAATCATACATCACATTTAATTCCCAAATATCTATTGGCTAAACAAACCTAATGATCAAATTAATTTAATTATAAAGTTTTAGCACTTTAATTAAATTAAATTCACCCTCTTTAGCTAAGACACATAAAAAGGGAATTAAATAATATTTAATTATTAAATAAATATCCTCATTTCAATAATTGAATTTAATTATTCAGATAATTGAGAAAAACCTATTTATGAGGTCATATTTATTTAATTAATTAAATAATCTCAAAAATATTTCTTCTGTTAAGAAATAGAATCTTTGAATTAATTGTGCTTTAAGAGAAAGAAAACAATTAAATTCAAATAAAACAGAATTAAATCAAAGAAAGAAAACGGTTAAAGCAGAAAGAAAACAATTTATTGTATTCTTTTAAATAAAGCTTTCTATTCTGAACTGGCTTTTCTATCTGTTTTATTCCAAAGAGGAAACTTTCTATTCTGATCATCTCTGAGTCTATAAAAGAACTCTCATTCTCTCATTCAAACCACCACTCATTTTCATGCATTGTTAGAATAGTGAATTATTGCCACTTTTCTTGATAATCTCTTATAGAATAATTTCATTTTGCAATAAGATATTTTTAATTTCTAGAATAATTGCATTGGAATCATGTCTTAGATTAATCTCACATCTTTCAATTCTTAGAATAACTTTTCATTGTATTGCATTCATGGAGAAAAATCCTTCATTCCTGGATTGGTCTATGGTTGTGAGACTCTCGTTCTGAGAGAAGTTTCGAAAACCCTGTCTGGATAGAAGGCAATAGGTGGAATCATGCAGGCAGATAGGATGAATAATCTCATATTCAGTCTTGTGTGTATCTGGTGAAGAATGACTTGTTAGTAATATCTGAGAGTGGGGGGGGGGGGGGGGGG
>MU223971.1:3510943-3528649 GCA_018584345.1 Thuja plicata | reverse complement strand
ACCTTCCTTCTAAGCACACAAGCTCTGATACCAATTGCTACTAATATCTGAGAGGGGGGGGGGGTGAATCAGTGGCCTCAAATTATTATCCAATTTAAACTTTAATCCACCAATCAATACTTCTCAAATTATTAAGTCCCAACAAGATGCATGCTTTTGAAATACTTGAAATAAATAACTGTCTGTCGGTTTACCTTGTCTGTCCTTATTCTCCTTGATAACCAATAAGTAGTAAACTATTTTTACCGATACTCAGTAAATATGCAGAGTATACCAGTCAATCCATAAATACATATGTGAAATGTAAAACACTATAGTAATAAACCATACACACATAACACAAGGATTTTAACGTGGAAACCCTGTTAAGGGAAAAAACCATTAGGACTAGTACCCCAAATTTTCACTCTTCTGAAGTGAGCCCTGTTAGGAGCCAACCTTGTTAAAGGTTACAAACACACTGTTAAGTGCGACCTTGTTAGAGGATTTTCAATATATAGGTTGTCACTAAGTGTCTGGCATCTACGCTACCATCCTTGAATCAGTCTCATGACTGTCAATAGGCTTTATGCAAATCTTACTACCATCCTTGAATCAACCTCCTTCTTAGACAGTCAATAGGCTTTAGGTAAGACCAGTGCTACTATCATGAGTCAACCTTCTAGCAATCTTTTAGGATATATCTCTATTACAAAAGACTGTTAAGTCCTGCTCTGTTAAGAGACTTAATGCTTCAATGGTTAAACTGAAACAAAATGACCTGTTTCTAATGCAACTAGATTGCAGATTTTTAGATCTATTTACTTTCAATATCTTTCTGATCAATGTAACACTACAATTCCTTTGTACTTAACTCTTTTTTCTCTGTGATGTTGTTATTTTTAATCCATCGGTGTCTACAGAATTCTTTAGCTCTCCCTCAGCTTGATTGATCAGGACTGCATGAAGTTAATCCTTCATCAGTTTCTCTTCAGCATCTTCTATCAGTTCACTCCCCCGTGTATCTAATTGCGTATTGATCACCAGTTGGAATGAATTATGCTTGTCTCTTAAATAGACATGATTTTCCTTGATTGTAGGTTCTTGATTCTTGGCGTAAAAAACAATCCAGCCAAGTTGATTTACGGCTTTAACTCCTAATTTATCTCGTAGTTATCTTTTTTCCAACTGTATAAAGCATCTTTAAATTAATTTCTTAATGGTGGTTGAATAAAACAAATAAAACAACCAGTTAAGTCTATCCTTTAGCTCTGCTAGCTAGATATTTTGTCATTTTCTGATCTCTTTATTATGTCGGTCAATTCTGCAGTTCGTCACCGGTGACAACTGCTAGTTATGTCAGTGTCACTTCAGTTAGCTTCGGGATTTCCGTTCATCGGGCATCATTGGATCTTGCTCATCAGGAAACACTTTTTTTGGCTCATCAGGCATCATGTGATTCTGCTTCATCAGGAAATACTATCTTCTGCTCGTCGGGAATCACTGTGACTTTTTTGTCTTTATCGATGGTGTGGTCTGTCACTTAGTGAATACTAGACCTTTATGCATTGCTGAAAGTATAACCTTTATTCATTGGCTCTCTAAAGTCTTTGGCATGACCATATAGATGATATCGAGTTGACATCAATGACAGTACAAACCATTAACTGATTTAATGTCTTGCATCATCTTCAACTTAATATAGTCAACCCATTTAATGAGTTACATGTCATCAGGACTATGTTGAAGTGTATGGTGAGTTAACAATGCCAAATTTACCACATACATTTCTGGCACCCACCATGGGGTTGACACATTCTATTACGACCTCATTTCATTTCATTTTTTTCATTTTCTTTCATTTTGTCCGTACTTCCGTACAACTCTGTTCTAATTTCGCGTGAACTTTCTAAGCGTCTCGCGTGAACTTTCTAGTTCTTCGCGTGGCTCTCTGCACTTCTTCATGTGATCTAGCATAAATATTCATGTGAAATTACATTCTAGAGCTTTCATTTTGATATTTTATTGCCTCAGTTTTCTAACCACCTGCTATTTTCTAACATCTGTGATTCTTTGATTTTATCTTTTGAAACAACATAACAGTAGTTTGCAGGACGCTGAGAAAAACAAAAGCCATTATAAACTTTTAACACATTTATTGTAGGACATTGATATGAAGAAAGGCATTACAAACTACTTATGGGTTTATTGCAGGATGTTTGTCAAAGACCTTGCGTGTTTTCACAACTTCTTATATCTATTTTTAGTAGTTAAAACACACTTCGGTTAGTGCTTAAAATGAATCATCGTCTTGCATGATTGAAGTTTTTTTTAGATTGTAATCCTAAGAACTACATGAATGTATCCTCTACCCTCACCTTTATGGATCTTGGGTGTAAGAGAAATTCATATGATTCTTCTAGAGTGGTTACCTCCCAAGAGCTTTAGCAGAGCTGGTGAGAGTGGATGCCCAACCGGTAACAGGCTAAAGCCAAGCCCTTCCAAACTAGTATACAAAAAATGCTATTGTGATTAATGTCACAATAGACAGGTGTGAATTTTTTGTGGCAACCAAAATCTCCTCCAGTACCCTAGTGGTGCGTTAAAGTCCCAACATCATTAAGGTCAAAGCCTTGCTTTGAAAGGATTGGGAGAGCCCCCTTTTATTGGGAAAATGACTTGATCACAACCACCTGAACGGATGACCTTACTACAAACTATTATTCTAGTTTTCCAAAAACCCTCTATCTGTTGGTGTGGAAGGTCAGAGACTAACTAAGACACCCCATATTTTTACAGCTTTTAGTAGAGATAACAGCCCTTTGGGAAGCAATTCCTTTGGGGTTCGAATCTTGGTATGCCTAAGAAGTGAGTGCATATGTAAGGAGGAGCCCGTGCTTCCAAGCTTCTAAGTTGTCCGCTAAGAGTAAGCGTAGCTTAACTTTGGTTCAAGTGGGGATTCAATAGATATTGTCCTGGCTATCCTAGGATTGTGATGTTCTTGTTCTGGTACTATAAATATTCTATTTAATGTGTTTTGCATGGGTGTATCATTTGAACAATCAAAACTATCATCAAAACACACAAACTATCAATCTTGAACATGTCCAAAACAATCTGTAACTTGAACTATCTGTTGGAAAACAACATGATTTTATCTTAGAAAACACAAACTGGTCTCAACAATCTGATTCTGTAAACATTCTTTTTTCAACATTTGTATAGTTTTGCGTGACATTTCCCAATCTTCGTATCATTTGCTGGGAATCTTTGTGTGATACATAGTAAACTATTGTGTGACATTTGGCAATAGTGCCATTATTCTGTCACTTTTTATTCTGCCAAACTAGTGTCATTCTTCACACAGATACCGCAAAGTTTCACGTGGGTCGGTGAGAATCTTCACGTGAAACTAAAGTCTTTTGTCCAAAATAGCAAGCTAAAATCTGTCAGTCATGTGTACTTCTTTCAAATCTGGTCTTTGATATGGGTCTATTTTTCTGCCATCCATCTTCACAGAGTCATAAACTTGGTTTCTTGGGTTGAGAATTACGTGATTCTTGCTTAAACTGGTCTTGTCTCATGTCTTTTTGATCTCTTTCATCTGTGTTGTCATGCCTTGTGTCACAATATTCATCTCTTGGCTATTCTAGCCTCATCTTCGATGATTTGCACCAAGGATACTTCACCCTTTTGGCACGTTCTATGCAATTACTTTGAGATAGTTTCAAGTTTGGTCCTAGTTCACATTCCTTGTTCAAAACTTTGTCTATGACTGTCACAACTCGAAGTGGAAAAACATTTCCTTCAATCAATCAAGATGAATATGTACTTTCCACACCATTACCGGCTACATCTAGTGAGGAATCATCTCGATCTCCTTCCCCGGTGCATTGACCTTACAATAAACGATCATTTCCAGTGGAGCTTAGTAGGGTTCAAAATCCTTTGTTCCAAGAAGACCCAAATTTAGAGAATACTCAATATTTTCACACCAAGTCTTTACACCTTGAATCCTTGCATTCTAGCAATATGATAGATCATAGTCAACTGGGTGGACCCTGTTTCGACCAGACTAAAAACCCTCCTCATCAAGAAGAGGAGATAACCCAAGGGCATATCTTAGAGGCCTACAATAATAAAAACTTCATGAGAATAATGGTGGTCATAATGAAAAAAGAGAAGGAGAAATACCTTCTCGAATTAGCCACCCAAGGTGCCAAACTTCCCTCTGATTACAAGGTAGAGACACTTATTGAGAAAGAGGAAGAAACTAAAAACTCCCGCTTGCAAAAAGAATTGCAAACCATGCAAGAGAAACTCTCTAAACTCTTGAAAGTGAAAGACAAACATGTCACATAATTCACATTGGAAAGCATCTGTTCTTTCCCATTTGACAAAGATCTTTTCATGCCTCCTTTTCCCAAAGGAGTTGAACTTCCTAAATATGACAAATACTTGGGTACATCTGACCCTCAAGACCATTTGAGAGAGTTTGGTGCTCTCTCCATGGAATTCATATATGACACAACCTATCTCATGCATCTTTTCCCACGTAGTTTGGGAGGGTCAGTTATGGAATGGTTCTCTAGATTACCAACTGGCATCAAAACTTTTGAAAAAATTGCCAATTTATTTCTACAACACTATTCTCACAACATCCAACATCCAGTTCATATCCGAGATCTTTGCAATTTGAAACAAAATCATGGAGAATCCTTCTTGGCATTTCTCCAAAGATGGAGACAACTCTATACACAATATTCTCACAAGATATCCGAATCTGAAAAGTTGGACATCTTTCTCGATAATCTTCTCCCCAACTTTGGGTATCAAGTACAGCTACAATGTCCTCTAACCTTTCATGACATGATTAAACAAGCTGTAAGAATCGAGACATTTATGATCAAGAAATGAGAATTGACCTTACACAAGGAAAATAAACAAGGGTCTTCCTCCTCAAGCAAAGATAAATCCAAATTTTCCAACAAGAACCAAAATGTTGTGAATTATGGCGTTGTAGACAATGTGACTCCTAAGCCTTCCAAGGCTACCTTTAATCTCACTACCACGATGCAAGCGGCCAAAGCCACTGAACAGGCTGCGGTAGATTCCAAACTGAGTACTTCATAATTTTTTGGACCTAAACCTTGGGCTCCTAGACCCAAGTGTGAATTCACTCCTTTAGGAGAACCTCTCAAGGTGGTTTACAAGACTCTTGTAGACAAAAAATTACTCACTCCATTGGATAATTCATTACCTTATGATCCACAACCAAGACCCTCTTGGTGGAATGAATTTGCTTATTGTGATTTTCACCAAAACAAAGTTCATAAAATGACTACTTGTCTTAAATTATGGCATAAAATCCAGGATCTCATTGATAGTGAGGTTATTTCTATGGGAGGTCACAACAAAAATTTTGTTCACCAAGCTTTCAAAGACCTATTTCCTCCTCATGGTAAAGGTGAATCATGTAAAGGCAAAAATACTATTGCTAAGGTCAACTACACATACACCAATAACGACAATGTCATTAATACGGTTGAACCTGTTGACACTGAATATTGTAATGTCATCATTCTCAAGGGAAAGGAAGATACTTCCAAGTCTAAAACACCTTTCATTTTGTGAGGGTCTACACCTCAGTCTTTTGAACAAGGATAGTCTCAAGTGAGTGCTAACGTTGTTACTCGATCTCACGCTAAAATAATTCTCAGAGGCCCTGAACCTTCTATATCTACATCAAATCAACCTTCAGACAAAGCTAAGGTTGAATCTAGTAATAAGAATCCAAAATTGGGTTCCTCATCTAATGCTGCCAATTACAACATTCTTGATCAATTGCAACGTACTAATGCTCAGATAACTATTTTTGAGCTCCTAAAAATCACCCTTGCTCACAGGGAAATCCTGGACAAAGCCCTCACTAAGGAAAATGTCCCAAAAGATCTTGATCTCAACCGGTTTCAATCCATGGTAGGTCACTTGACCTCCTCACATTACTTGTCTTTCTCTGAGGAAGATGACCATTCTTTGAGTCACCCGCATAATAACCCTCTGCACATTGAAGTCATGATAGGTCCAAAGTGTGTTCGTCGTGTTCTCATAGATAACAACACTAGCCTAAATATTTTCTCTGCTAGTTTCCTCATTGAGTTAGGCTATGGCAAAGATTGCATTAATGCTCACAAAGATATTACCATTAAAGCCTATGATGAGGAAGAACGTAAATCCAAGGGGCTAGTTGTGTTTCCAATTAGAGTTGGCCCTGTTGAACGAGATGTTGTCTGTCAAGTGCTTGACATTCCTTTGGTATACAATATTCTATTAGCAGGACATGGATCCATGAAATGTAGGCTGTCCCTTCCACATACCATCAGTGCATTAAGTTCCCATTCCAAGGATCTGAAGTGACTATACCTGCTAATACACACTATGATTGCAATGCCCTCACAAAATCCACTGACATCTTTATGCCTACCAATAGAGAATCTATTGAACTCCTTGAGAATAAATTAAAAGAAATGGAAAAGAGTCTGACACTCAAAGAAATTGATATGGGAGGATATCAGATTGAACCTGTGCTATCTATTACATCTTTGCCTTTGTCTCCACGTTCTTTTGGGAGACCTTCTGAGAGCACTAAACCTTCTTCGGTTCTTCCTCCAACAAAGTATGGTGGGACCTTTGTATAAGCCATAGTACCATTAGAAGAAGAAGCTGAAAATAGAGCTATCAAAGCTTGGATATATAAAGGAAAAGATGATTCTGAACAAAATACTCCTCCTTATGACATAAAACCTGAGCAATATGGCAAAGGTCTATCCATTATGCAACATTTTGGCTATAAAGGAAATGGTCCCATAGGTGTGAGTCATAAGGGATTGATTGCACCACTTGAAGCTATTGGTCACAGAACACGTGGCTCTATAGGTATAGGCTTCCAGAAACTCACATTCCAACTGGGAATAAATAAGTTTGTACCTTGAGAAGATAAACAACCAACACCTGAAGAAACACCTAAAACTACAAAATTTGAAGACAGCTTTGATGAGGATACTTTTCCTTATCCTATTCCTCCATACTTGGCAACATTCTTTGCTGAGCCAGATAACTTTATACCACATGTCAATATAGTAGATACTGACAGTGATTCTAATACCACCACCTCACTTGCTCCATTAACTTATGAGGAGTGGAAGAAAATATATACTCTAAATCCTTGTCATCAAGGTGATTTATACATACCACCACACTTTCAAGAACAATTTGACCCATAATTCCAGTCACTTCTCATTACACAAGAGGCAGCTGATGCTACAAACACTACTGAGGTATCTAGGTCAATAGGTGCTAATCTGACCATAGCAGAGGTTCTAGGTAGAACTCATCCCAACTAGGGACAAAGGGTTGATTTCACTCATGTTCTTGACATGACACCTAATAATGAAATAGAATCTCATGAATATGAGTTCTACAGCTTGTCATATGCCACTTCTGACAGAGATACAGATATAGTTAACACATATGAAAACCTTCTCAAAGTAGGTTAATGGTCTAGTGTAGGGTCCCATGAGTCTGACTCCCTAGATGTTAACATGTCGTCTACTACGGTCGCTAGGAATCAAAGGAATTTGACTATACCTCTGGATGAGATCGTTTTGGGTCTCGACTTGCTTGTCCATGCCTTTGATGATTATACCGTGAACACACTTGAACCTATCACTCCTCTTTCACTTCACCATCCTGAGCTTATAGACTAGAACTCTACCTCCCCATCTAATGAAGTCCTTACATTCCAGAATGATTATGCTCTTGCCTATTACCTACACGCTGTCGAACCTGTAACATCCTCCACTAGTGAAGAAAGTGTTGATATGACCAAGGCTGACATCAAGTATCTTAGTCACAAAATAAAAAGAAGAAAAAATAGGCACTCTAATGGTGAAAACCATATTGTGGCAATATCAGAGCCTAAAACAGTCAAAATAAAAGATGTATCCAAGGGTGAAAACCTCTCTGAGGTGCCCGAGGATGAGATACTTGATGCACTTCCAAGTCATTTTTAGGAGAGATCATCTGTGCTTATTGAACCAACTCAACCTATCAACTTGGGTACAGAGGTAGAACCTCATATTATTTAGTTGGCACAATCACTATCAGAGGCAGAAAGAGAGGAATTCACTACATTCTTCAGAAGCAAAAAAATAAACTTTGCATGGAAATATTTAGACATGCCAGGATTAGACCCTAATCTAATCATGCATCATTTGTCCATTTCACCAGGTGTTAAGCCAGTCAAGCAGAAGCTTTGCAAAATGCATCCACATGTAGCTCTACTTGTCAAAGCTGAATTGGAGAAATTGCTTAAAGTAGTGTTTATCATAGTAATTGATTATGCAGAGTGGATCTCTAATATTGTTCCAGTATCAAAACATGATAAATCTATACGAGTCTACACAGACTTCAGAGACTTGAATTTGGCAAATCCTAAGGATGATTTTCCCTTACCTAATATTGATATGATCGTAGATATGATAGCAGGGTATGAAATGTACTCACTAATGGATGGTTTCTCTGGCTATAACCAGATGAAAATTGCACCAGAAGACCAAGAGAAAACTTCCTTCACATGTGCCTAGGGCACCTTCTGTTGGAATGTCATGCCCTTTGGACTCAAAAAAGTTGGTGCTACATATCAGAGAGCTGTTATGACCATATTTCATGACATGATGCATAAAAAAATGGAAGATTATGTGGATGACACTTTAGCTAAGAGCATGCACTGAAAGAAACATCTTGCTGATCTAGGTCCTATACTAGATCATATGGAACAATTCAGTCTGAGGTTCAATCCAAAGAAATGTGAATTTGGCGTAACATCTGGAAAATTGCTTGGCTATATAATCTCTGCCAAAGGCATTGAAGTGGATCCTGTAAAAGTACAAGCTATCATAGAAATGCCGCCACCAAAAAATATCAGACAAATGAGAGGGCTTCAAGGCCGACTACAGTCTATCCGGCGTTTTATCTCTCAACTGGCGGACAAGTCACAACCATTTACCAAGACTTTGCACAAGGGTGTGGCTTACCAGTGGAATAAAGAATGTGATGAAGGGTTCACACAAATGAAATAGTATCTTGCGAACCTGCCAATCTTGATGCCTCCTATTCATGGGAAGCCACTTATACTTTACATATCTGCTACGGATACATCATTGGGAAGCCACTTATACTTTACATATTGGCTCAAGAAGATTAGCACAACAAAGAAAGGGATATTTATTACATTAGTAGAACTTTGGTCTCATATGAAACAAAATAATTTTCTATAGAGAAGGCTTTCCTTGCAGTGGTATTTGCTTCACAAAAATTGCGGCACTATATGTTGGCTCATACTACACGTCTAATTGCTAAAATTGATCCTCTAAAATATTTTCTCAGTAAAGCTACCCTCACAGGTAGACTAGCTAAATGGTTCATGCTTCTCAGTGAATTTGATATTGAATATGTTGAAAGGAAATCCATTAAGGGATAGGCAATAGCAGATCAGTTGGCAGAAGCACCTCTAGTAGATCATCAACCATTGCACATTGAATTTCTAGATGAGTCCATATTACTTCTCACACATCAATCATGGACTATGTTTTTTGATGGCTCATTTACCCAATAGGGGTAAGGTGCTGGGATACTATTCATTACACCTCAAAGGTACTCTTTACCAAAATCATACAAGATGTTGTTTTCTTGTACAAACAACATTGCTGAGTACGAAGCCCTAATCAATGGTATGAAGATCACCCTTGAGTGGCAAGTGGACAAACTCAATGTTCTTGGAGATTCACAGTTAGTCATCAATCAAGTAAATGATATATATCAGACAAGGGATGACAAGTTGGTACCTTATAAATAGTTGGCTGATGATCCCAAAAAGTATTTTACTAACATCACATTTCAATAGGTTCCAAAGGTAGATAATAAAGCAGCAGATGCCATGGCTACTCTTGCCTCCATGCTACAGATGCCTGAAAATGATTTTCGACATGAATTCCTAGTGGAGATGTTACGTTACCTAGCCTATGACTCCCCTAATTCCTGAATGATTTGTTCTGTCATAGGACATGACTCATCTCACTAGCATCATATCTTTTCCTACCTTTGTGACCAGATTTTTCCAGACACTTACTCCCAGAATGAGAAACATCACTTAATCCACAGTGCTTCATGGTTTGTCATCATCGCTAATGACTTGTATAGACGTGGTCTAGAGGACACCCTCCTTAGGTGTTTAGAACCCGATGAGTCCAAATGAGCGTTAGTAGAGGTGCATGAAGGCATATGTGGGTCACACTCTAATGGCCTGACATTGGCCCGTAAACTTATTAGAACTGGTTACTATTGGCCAGATATGGAAAAATAAGCTACACAGTTTGCTAAGTCTTGCAAACAATGTCAACTAGATGGTAATCTGATTCATTCTCTAGACAAGGAGCTTATTCCATTCATTACTTTCTAGCCATCTCAACAATGGGCCTTTGACTTGGTGGGTCAGATTTACCCCTCATCCTCCAATGGACATAAGTTTATAATCATAGCTACAGACTATTTTACCAAGTGGGTGGAGGCAATCCCTCTCACCATTGCCAAAGGAAAAATATTAGCTATGTTCATTCTCAACTACATAATCTGCAGGCATGGTGTACCCTCAGCAATAATCACTGATAATGGGGGACAATTCAAAAACAAGGATTTGACAGAGTTATGCTCTAAATTTAAAATTACTCAACATTGGTCTTCCATCTATTATCCTTAGGGTAATGGATAGGTGGAAGCATCCAACAAGACAATCCTTAAAATCCTGCATCGCACAGTGCATAAATCTGGACAAGATTGGCATCTCCAGGTCAATCCAGCTCTTTGGGCATACATGACAAGAATAAGAACACCAATAGGGGCTACTCCATATGCTTTGGTTTATGGAGCAGATAGTGTGTTACCAATTGAGGTTGAGATTCCTTCTTTGCGAGTCTCTCTGAAAGGCCTCATTACTGATGAAGATAACAAAATATCTCAACTACAAGAGATAGAATTACTTGATGAACGTCGCCAAGTGGCATTCAACCACCTTAGAGCATACCAAAAAATGATGTCCAAGAGCTATAACAAGAAGGTTAGACCATGGGATTTCTAAGCGGGTGACCTTGTTCTGAGGGAGAACCCTAAGAATCAACAACATCAAATCCAGAAAGGGAAGTTTGAACCAAATTGGCTTGGTCCCTATGTTGTCACTATAGTGTTTGGGTCTGGTACCTATCAACTTTCTACTACTGAAGGAGAACAACTCAAAGAGCCCATCAACACTCTTCATCTAAAGCAGTTCTACAGCTGAGACATCTTCAGTGTGCTCTTGTATATACTAAAGTCCTAAAAAAATGATCATCTTAGTGAAAACCTAGCAATAGGCGCTTTGATGTATCTCCAAAAAAAATCATATATTCCAAAAATACAAAAAAATTGAAAAAATTGAAAAATACAAAAAAAGAGAAAAAGAAAAAAAGGTGCCATTGATGAAAACCTGGCAAACAGGCGTCATGGTAGCAAAAAAAGGAATTTCTGCCAAGAAGGTGAAAACCTGGTAAACAGGTGCCTCTTGTTTCACATTGCTATATCTATCGCAGCACCCCTTGGCTTTATGCATTTTCTTTCCTGCTTTTCTACTTTCCTGCTTTCATACTTGCATTTGCTTTCCATTTTCTTTCAGTTCCCATCAAGACACCAACTCACATGGATTGAAACTAGTCATACTCTCAAGAAAACCCTCTTGATCTAGGGGGCACTGTCCTATTATCTTTTTGGACCTACTTCATGACAGTCACTAGTGGTTCTCACTGCGTCTGCCTACTGTCACTTAGCTTATATTGAGTTCTCTTTTCTTGAGAATCTCTCTTACATTAGTCACCAGTGGTTCTCACTGCGTCTGCCTATTGATGTCTAGCTAGTACTACGATCTTCATTTGAGCATCTCTCATGCATCTGTCACCAGTGGTTCTCACTATGTCTGCCTATTGTCACTATTCTATTGAGATTGCTCACATTTGTTATAGTTGGAGTTATACTCAAATGCTCTATCTATCGATACTTAGTCTTGACGATTCTATGCTTTAGTTTGTACATATCTTTCGGTCACTTTCATGACACTCTGGTTCCTTTGCGAACCCTTCCTGACTTGACATTGATTTAGTGCCATATGCTTGGGGGCACTCACATCTTGTTTGTCCTTGCAAAATACATCAAGTTAGTCATCATTACTTGGGGGCATGGGCCCCCCATTTGATCACATCTTTGGTTTACATCTAGAGTCAGTAATCTTGTCACTTCTCAAGGAAAACTCGCTACTAATACAAACTAGTGTTTTTCAACACCACCATAAATAGTATTTTTTAACACTATCTTTGGACACATCTGTGTTTTTTTAACACACATCGGATATCTCAAACGTAAACATCTATCGATAACAATCAAACACAATGCACTCACAAGCACAACGGTATTTTTCAACACCTCTAAATATGAACATATTCAAAAACTTTGAAACTGGCTGAGCTATACTTGAATCTTTCTTTGACTACTGTCTATTCTCATGGATTTTATTGATATTTTCTTTGTCTACTGCTTGTTGGTGTAAGTCCTGATGATCTGGAAACGTCAAATAAATAGGGTGTATGTGATAAGAGCTCCCGCACTAAGGTGGAACAACCTCACATCCCTCAATCTTGTTTATTTGCATGCCATGGTGAGGTCGGTACCATACCCTTGCCTTTTATTGCTCTGTTTTTTATTGCTTTTTTTGTTGTTGATCTATTTGTTTACACATGATCGCACTCATGGTTATCTTTTCTTTGAATGCCTCAATATTGGTGTACTCTTGCAACATTAACTAGAAACAATGTTCAGGTCATCTTGGATTTTGTGCCCTAGTGCTTACATTTGTTTCCTACATTTTATCCGATGCAGGTCATATTCATATCCTCATGGTTGCATTGTGGCACCAGTGAGGGTTGTATCGACTTCGCTGTTCCAAAAAAAAAATGCTTAATGATGATGATTATATGATGGGTCTCACAACCATGTCCTAGAGTTGCACTTTCACTTTGCATCTAGCATAGGATTGCATTTTCATTCTAGACTTGCATTGTGGCAATGATTCGGTGTTCTCTTCATTGCATTCTCCTGGGTGCATACATTGGAGAGTTCTTCTTCACTATCCTGGTTTCATCATGACTACACAAGTGTTCGATCCTCGCTCTTGATTCTTCACATGATCTTTTGGTTAGCCTTTTTTGTCTTGCATGAGATGTTAGTACCATATACATATTCATATTCACAACTCATTATCATCTACACATTGCATTTACATAAATCATCTACATACATACATCTTTGCATCTAAATCATACATGTGCATTTCACCCATCTACACATATTCTGAACATGTTCATACATTTGCATATATTCTAATCATCTACAAAGCATATAGGAAACATCTCATAAAGATAATATACAATATGTGATGATACCAAAAGATGAGCTCATATATATATATATATATATATATCCAATGTGTTGATACAAATACAAAATGGTGCTACTCGAGCACAATCAAACTCAAAATGGTGATATAAATACATGGATGCCAAAGCATCAGATATATCCTATGATCTCCTCTATCTATCTATCAAAAACCTGACTCTGGCCCTCTCCCTTGTCACCTAGAGGAGGTGGAGGTGGGGCCCTATCTGGTAGAGGTGGCACCTATGCTCCCTCTGACCCTCTGGCATACGTTGATAATCTGGCCACCTGGGATGTCTCATTAGGCACCGCCCCTATATACAACACATATTAATATGTCGCTCAAGCCGTCTGGTGGTGAATCTCCTCCTGAGATGCCTGTAACTGCTCTTGGAGATCCTGTATCTCCCGATCTCTATCTAGAAGTCATGCATCTCGCAAGGCCATCTATATGGTCAAATCCCCAACCTACCTCATGAGCTGTCAAACTCTCTCTCGAGATCACCGCTGTGGATCCTAGGCTATATCCTATGTAGGATGATCCTCCTACTGTATCTCCTCCTATAAAGGTACCTACTTCTCCTCAGCTATAATCTCAACAGTCCATCACCAAGACTATCTCATGCTCCCACTACCACTAGCCCCTACATCCATCCCCATTTTTCGTGCGAGGATGTCTACCTGTATGGTCCAAGGTTGGGGAGTACCCTACTGTAATCCTAACTGTGCCCTCTGCTATGGTGGGGGCATCTGCATCTGTTGTACCACCTATGGCTGAATGACTTGTGGAGGTACCACATGCCCTTGGCCTGCTATGCCCACCAGATCTATAAATCTAGGAAAGGGGTGGGTAACAAAGTGCTCTCTATACTCAGCGATCACACCGCCATCTGCCACATCTCGAAGGTAATCCCACTGTACTAGGACCAATGTGCAAATATCTATCATCATGCGTCCCTGGTTGAACTTTGTCAACCAGCCCCTCTGAATCTCATCAGTAAATCTGGCATAAGCAGTATACTCCTACGATATATCCTATGGGCGACCAAACTGCCACCATACCCGCTTCTACAGGAATCTCTCAATAACAGTAATGGTGTGACCTATCATTGCATGTGAGCAGAACATATGACTCAGCTACTTTGCTGCATCATCCAAGGCCTTTGTAAGTCTCCAGGGCCTCCAAGCTACTGCAGCTAGGTCATCGAGTTGAGCTCACCACTGATCTACCTTACCCAGCGCTAGATGGGTAATCATGCCCCTGTATCGATAAATATAAGGCTCTAATGGCTACCTCATATCCTCGCATATAGGCTTGGTAACAGGAAGATGCTCCCAGGCCCATACCTATAGTACAAATACTCCTGCTACCATGCTCTTCGCATCTCGATAGGCGATCTCATGCATCTCATGATACATGTGTGCTAACATGCACTGACCCCATTTATAATGTTGAGGTCATGCTAGCATCAGCTGCAACATCCTGCCCCAGCCACACTCTAGACCGTGCTATCCATAATATGGCATCAGGTAGCACCCAAGGAAGCATGCTAGAACCACTGGTAACCTGTGGGTCAAACCATACTCACTAATTAGATCCTCCCATGGGATGGCTCTCCCCATAACGAGGTCATCCTGAAAGACCTCCCTCAATGCTGCTGTCCCCAAACTAGGCTGTGTCTCATACTCTACTCGGACACCATGGAATGGTATCCTTAGAATCTGGTATATATCCTCAGGAGTAACAGTCATCTCCCCCTGTGGTACATAGAAAGTGTTCATTTTTGAACGGAAACACTTGACCAAGGCTCTTAGCAATCTGTGATTTACCTGAATCTCGGGTACATCACATAGTGAACTCAATCCCAAAGTACCTATATGCGCTATCTCGGCATTGTCCAACTGTGATACCAATCTACTGATGGCTGGGTGATGCAATCTGAATGAAATGTCTGGAAAGCCAACCTACAAGACATACAAACAACAATACATGATCAGTAATCTATGATAATCAAAGTGCAATGAGATAATCAAGCATTCAAGACATCCTACAGATAGTAACAATGCTGATGCAAAAGCTATTGGACGCGACATAGACTGATTTCATGTTCTTATTGACCACTTTTTCCCATGCAAAGAAGCATATTTTTGCGAGAAGAAGTTCTCTTTCATGCGAAGAAGTTTTTTGGGTCGTGTGACATTGACCTTGCACGCGAATTTAATGACCAGTCACACGAGAAAACACCCTCTAGAAGGGTTTCTCGCACGAACATGGGTACTCTCCTGCGCGAGATTCCTCACTGAATGGCACAAAATGCAATTTCTTCACGCGAGATTTCCCTATGGGCCGCACGAAGAAACCACTTCTTCATGCGAAGACCCGCGACTCAATTCTTAAAAATACGGAAAACAAAGAAAAATCGATAGAATTTGATGAAATTTGAATTACAGAGAGGTTTGTCAACTACTTACTGGAGGTCTGTAGGCTGTAGGCCAGCTATGTCTCCTCAATCGCTCAAAATGGTGAGTGTTGTAGGGAACCACCATTTTGTTTTTTGCTCAGAGCTCAATTCTCAAAAAATCAAAAGGTTGAAATGATTTGAAAATGACCTTTCTGTCCTTATATAGGTTTTGACCTAATTTTTCAAAGTGCTCCATTTTGAATGAAAACTTCACCATTACCTAATTTGACAGCTTTGAATGCATTTTCATGATCAAAATCAAAATCTGACACTTCTATATGCCTCAAAATCACATTTTAAAATTTTTGGGACTGACGCGGTCGGACACTTGTGTAGTCAACTTTTTGACATCGCTTTCTTGTTAGAATCATATCTTATCATCATTTTCTCAAATCTTTGACTTTTTTCTCAAAAGACAACTCTGGTCAACTCTAGTCAACTCTAGTCAACCCTAGTCAAACTTGGTCAACCAGACCTCAAAATTGCTCAAAATTGATCCTGAATCTTCTCAATTCTTCTGTAATCTATTCTAAGTTCTTCTTGATCTCTGATTCAACATCTGTCTATGATTTTTCACTCTCCATCATCATTATGATGTGTCATCTTTCCATTTCATTCCCGTGGGGGCAGGATGATTACATCATTGAATCTATTCTAATCAATCTGATCTGATTTTCAAAAGTCCTCATTGCTAGGGGCATCTCATCACTTGCGGCATGTTCAGTTTTTCATACCTCACAGTCAAAAATGGATACTCCATAATCAATAAGGGAATTTTAGTTCCTTACATCTTGTCATCTTTTAAGTATCTAAGCAATCTAACTCAGATTCTGGAGATGGTTCTCAAAAAATTATCTTTTAGGACAGGTATCGGGGTAATCTAACCCTGACTCCTAATAATCAAGCTCCATTCTGGAGATGATTCTAAACCTCTATTTACTATCTTTTGAGACAGGTATCAAGGAAATCTAACCCTGACTCCTAAAGGTTAAGCCTCATTCTGGGGATAGCCTTGTGAAAGATGTCAATCTAACTAGTGTCTTGGCAATCTAACCTAGATATTGGGGGACTAAGCTTCATTCTGGAGATAGTCCTAAATTCTCTATTAATTATCTTGTTGGACAGGTATCAGGGCAATCTAACCCTGACTCCTGAAGGTTGAGCCTCGTTTCGAGGACAGTCTTGTTAAAGATATCAAATCTATTTAGGTATTAGGGCATTCTAACCCGGATCCCTGAGGATGAAGCTTCATTCTAAAGATGACCCTCGAAAACTCTATTTGACCGATGTCTCGACAACCTAACCTAGACTTCGGAGAGTTAAGCTCTATCCTGGAGATGGCTCTAAAATCTTCACCAATTGTTCAAATCTATTCTTCTGTGCTTCAGGCATCAGACTATCCTTTGAATCAATGCACTGCTTGCACATCAATTCAAAGAGGGGAAAAATGTAACACCCCAAAATTGACATCTTGAAACCTTAACAAATTTTGTTGCATTTGTCACTCTTCTAGATCATCAAAGTCCTATTGTACTAGGCAATTCTGAGTTTTAACTGACTCTACTTGACCTGAGTGTCAAATGCAGAAAATCCTAAATCTGCATTAATCATACATCATATTTAATTCCTAAATATCTATTGGCTAAACAAACCTTATGATCGAATTAATTTAATTATAAAGTCCTAGCACTTT
>MU223971.1:3490875-3504600 GCA_018584345.1 Thuja plicata | reverse complement strand
AACATCTTAAATGCTTTTGATTTATCTTTTAGAAACATAACTATCATCATTCTAGAGTAATCATCAACAAAGAGAATAAAATATCTATCTCCATAATAACTCTTTGTCCTCATGGGTCCACATAAATCAGTATGGAGTAATTCTAGAATTGCATCATATGTATGGGTTTTTCTTTTGAAACTAGGCTTTGTCATTTTACCTTTTTGACAGTTTTTAGACATGATGTTGTCAGGCTTGGTCATTGTCGGTAAGCCTCTGACATCTCTCTTTTTGCTAATTTTCATCATATTGTCAAAATTCACATGACATAGTATTTAGTTCCATAACCATATGTCTTCATTTGTAGCAATCAAACAAGTGGATTCAGTGTCATTCAGATAGAATAAGTTACCTTTTGTCTGCTCACTGGTACCAATCAGATTTCCAGATTTGTTGATCTTTGCCTTCTTATTTTCAAATGCTACTTTGTGACCTGAATTATTCAACTAAGAAACACTCAATAGATTATAATTCAATCCATTTATCCAATAATCATTCTCACACTTTATCTGGTTATTCAACATTATTGTTCCTCTACCTTCAATTGGACAAGGTGTGTCATTTCCCATTCTTACCGATCCACCCTTGTAGTATTCAAAAGTCTCAATCTTTTTCTTATCACCGGTCATATGATGAGTGCAGCCATTATCTATGATCCATACATCATTTTTGCTAATTTTAGATATGAGATTTGTTTCTACATACTTTTCTTCATCATCATCTAAATCATCCTTTATAGCCACAAACACCATCTCGATGTCTTCATCAAATTCGGTGTCAGTATCATCATCCTTGCATTTTCTAGGTAGCTGACCTTCTTTTCTTTGTCCTTATAGTCTCGGGTATCTCTTCTTTCTGATTGTGGGTAGCTTCTGTAATCACCTCTGTCAGACTTCTTCTCAAAAGATCGGTCATTACTTCTATCATCTTTTCTTCTATTAGTACATCTTACAGCAAAATGTCCAATCTCTTTGCAATTAAAACAAACAAGTGGTAATTTACCTTTGCCTCTCTGCATTCTTCTGGCCATAAGTGCTTATATTTCATCAAGATCATCTTCTTCATTTTCACTATCACTATCTTTTCTCATAGTGTTTTTGTGACTTGATTTACTTATTCTCATAGAAGTTGTGAATGCAGACTCTATGTTTGGTAAGACACTATTATCGAAGTTATTCATCTCAAATGAAATCAGTCTTCCAAAAAACTATCTAGAGTAACATTGTTATTTTCTACCGCTCTCATTTCTTGAATGGCAGATACTCTAATAGCATAAGTAGGTAGTAAGGTTCTTAGAATTTTACTTACCACTATATCTTCTTCTAGTACACCTCCAACTCCTTGGATAACATTGTCTACTTCTTTAATTCTTGTGCTGTACTAAGTGATATTTTCTCCTTTCATTTTGAGATCATCAAACTTTCCTCTAAGGCTTTCTGCCTTGGCTCTCAAAACATTTTTGTCACCACCATGTACAAGCTTCAATTTATCCCACATCTACTTTGCAGTTTTGCATTCTTTGACATCTTCAAATTCAGCATCGGAGAGTGAGGAAGAAAGCTCTATCATCATGCCATTATGTTCATGTTTCTCTCTCATTTGTTCAATTGTTGGTGCTCTTGTGGGCAACACATATTCAATTTCAAGGAATTGAGTAACATCATTACCAATACCTGATAAGTGGAGTCTTATTCTGCTCTGCCATGAGGTAAAATTATCTTTGTTCAACTTGGGCACATCTTGTCTATTCATCTTGTGATCTTTGGCTTAGGTATTGAAACTTTCCTTCTAAGCACACAAGATTTGATACCAATTGTTAGTAATAACTGAGAGGGGGGGGGGGGGGAATTNACTGAGAGGGGGGGGGGGGTGAATTAGTGGCCTCAAAAACTTATCCTTAAACTTAACCACCAATCAATAAACCTCAGATTATTATGTCCCTACGAGATGCATGCCATGAAATACTTATACTGATTAACTATCTATCAGTTTACCTTGTCTGTCCTTATTCTCCTTGATTACCGATAAGTAGTATAACTATTTACCGAAATACAGTAAATATGCAGAGTATACCGATAAATCCAGAATGAATTATGCAAGATATAAAATAGTAAAGAAATATATCATACACACATATAACACAAGGATTTTAACATGGAAACCTTGTTAAGGGAAAAAACCACTAAGACTAGCACCCCAAATTTTCACTCTTCTGTAGTGAGCCTTGTTAGGAGCCAACCCTGTTAAAGGTTACAAACACATTGTTAGGTGTGACCTTGTTAGAGGATTTTACACATATAGGTTGTCACTTAGTATCGGGCATCTAATGCTGCCATCCTTGAATCAACCTCTCTCTTAGACTTTCAATAGGCATCGAGCATATCCAATGCTACTTTCATGAATCAACCTTTTTGACACTCCTTGGGATGTACCTCAATATATAGAAGACTGTTAAGTCCTGCTCTATTAAGAGACTTGATGGTTCAATGGTTAAACTGAAACAAAATGACTTGTTTCTAATGCAACTTGAATTGCATATTTTTAGATCTATTTAAGTACATTACCTCTCTAATCAATGTATCAATTCAATTCTTTTGTGCTCCATACTTTTTGCTTTGTGATGTTGTGTTCACTGTTTGTCAGTGTCTGCAGAATTCCTTAGCTCTCCTTTAGCTTGATTGATTAGTACTGCATGAAGTTGTTCTTCATCAATTTCTCTTTAGCATCTTCTTTCTTTTCACTCCCCTTAATCCCCTTTTCATGTGATACAAAAATGAATTAAGCTTGTCTCTTATATAGACATGACATTCACCATTTCTTGAATCTTGATTCTTGATTCTTGGCATAAAAAACCATCCAGCCAATTTGATTTAAAGCATAACTTTTGATTTGTCTCGTAGTTATCTTCATGCCAACTGTATAAATCAGCTTTAAATCAATTACTTAACTTTGGTTGAATAAAACAAAGAAAATAATCAGTTAAGTCTATCTTTAGCTCTTGCCAACTAGATATTTTGTCATTTTCTGAACTCTCTATTTCGTCGGTCAACTCTTCAATTAGTTGTCGGTTACAACTGCCAGTTCCGTCGGTGTGACTCCAATTAGCTTTGAGATCTCCATCCATTGGGCATTATTTGATTTTTACTCGTCGGGAAACTCTATTTTCAGCTCGTCGAGCATCCTGTGGTTTTTCTTTGTCAGGCAACACTATCTTTTGCTCATTGGGTATCACTGTGACTTTTCTTCTTTGCCTTTACCGATGGTGTGCACTTCATCGGTGTTATCTATCACTTAGTGAATACTTGACTTTTATGCATTGTTGAAAGCATAACCTTTGTTCCATTGATTCTGTAAATTATTTGGCATTATGTACATGACCATATAGATGATATCAAGTTGACATCAATGACATTACAAACCATTAACTGATTTAATGCCTTGCATTATCTTCAACTTAACATTATCAAACATTTAATCAGTTACATGTCATCATTAGGAAGTTCATGAGTAGCGATTTGTTTTCCCTTATCCTAATTTCCCTTTTCCTTGTATCCTAAACCTTTAGTATGTATTTGGGAATTTGGACTTTGTAGAGTTGGTTCCACTATTTCTTCTCTTCTTAACCCTATAGGACCATTATCTTCATAACCCATTCTCTACATTATGGTGAATCATTTACCACATTAGTTAACTGACAAGGTCATGTGTTTGATGGATTCATCTTTCTTGTCTTTATAAAGTCATTGATTTGCATTTTTAACTTTTTCTTCATTTGATAATGTGCCCCCACTAATAAAAGCACCATTGATTATTGTGATAGGGACATCTGAGTTCTTCTGTGATATAAAGGTAACTAATAAGATTTTGGAGATAAAGGTAACTCAGTTACACAAAATGTTTGTCCTAGACAATATTCTCCCATACTTTATTCTTTAATATCAATCTTAATATCAAAATATTTTGATGTAGATGATATGTCATTATGATCAATTATTGATGTAGAAGATGAAGCCCTTTTGTGAGGTACAAGCACCTATGTTGTTGACCTAATTGTAGTACAATACTGAAATGGATTTGGATCCCCATTGATTGTTATTTCTTGTCCATTATAAGGGAACTTTAAGAACTGATGGTAGGTAGATGGTTCTACTTGCATTGAATATATCCTAGGCCCTCCCAAAAGAATATTGTATCTTAATTCCATATCTAACACTTGGAAAAGAACATCTATGACCACGAGACCGACTTTGATAGGTAGAATAATAGATCCTTTAGATGCTCCATAATCTTCATCATAGGCTTTTATTGTTATTTTGTTCTTAGGATAAACTGAATTTTCTAAAAATCCTAATGCAAGGAATAGTTTCAAAGTATAGATATTCAATCTAGCTCCATCTATAAGGACTCTTGGTGCAGAGCACCCTAGGGTTAGCTCAAAACCCTAGCCCCAACATTTTGATAAAAGTTTTGATACAAGTCTTCCAACGAGCAAGTCATGTTTTTCCTAGTCGCTCAGTCGCGGAGCCAGTAGAGAGCAGAAAAGTCATGCATCGCACACTCGCGAGCTAGTCATGAGTTAAGTCTATTAGTGAGCGAGTGCGCGACGAGGAACTAGTCGCTCTATCATAGATGGCTAGCAGAAAAGAAAGTGTGCGACAATGCGACGAGGAGCTCATCGCAAGCTCGCGAGTCAATTCGCAGTCAGAGAAAAACCGGTGTGACAACGCGACAAGCGCTTAATCGCTCAGTCGCCGAGAAGCAAACAGCTAAGTAGGATGTGCGAGTGAGAGACACCTTGTGCATCACAAGGTCACAGGTGACTTGACAATTAAGTGAAAATCATGACGAGTGTGCGATGAGCATTGGATCGCTCAGTTGCAAGGCAAAGGTCAGCTCGGATGAAAACATCGTGACAGCGCGACAGCGAGCTCATCGCTCGGTCGCAAAGCAAGAGTCAGCTCGGGTAGAAGCATGGCGAGTGAGCGACTGATTGTATCGCAGGGTTGCCAATGAGTTTCCAGCTTGTCAGAAAGAGTTGCGAGTGCATGAGTGATGTGCATCGCTGACTCGCAGAACAAGGAGTAGCTCGAGGAAGAACAGTGCGAGTATGCGACTTGAGCTCATCGCTCAGTTGCAGCATAAAACATAGCTCGGGACAATGCATTGCGGGTGCGCGATAAAGAGTCATCACTCAGTCGCGAGGTAAAAGCCAAGTCAGGTAAATGCATGGCGAGAGCGCGACGAGCAGGTAATCGCTCAGTCACAGACCAAGACATGAAAGGTCACTTTCACTCGCGACTATGTGATGAAGAGCAGAACAGTCAAATGAAGTAAGCATGCTGACGTGTCGATAGGAGAGGACATTGAAAAGTCTTAACCGCCAAATAGAAAAGAGAATGACATGAAGGAAAAGAGCCATGTACAGAGTGTAGACCATGCAGAGAAAGTGAAGACAGATTACAGACGAGAATGGAGAACAGAGAACAGCTGGAAGGCTAAGCTCGACAGGTAACCACCAGGGTTACAGAATCAAGGAGAAGCCAGAGATAAAATAGAGAAGAAGAATCTATGGAAGGGGTTCAGTTCAGGGGGGTTCAGTTCGGTAGAGAGTCAGTTAGTTATTAACAGAGAATTTCTGTAGACTAGCAGAAAGTTGTAATATTCTGTGTTATCAATAAAGGGAAGTTTTGTCTGTACTTTGCGTGTTTTGTTGTTCTGAGTAGACTTTTGTAAAGGGTTGTTTTGTTTCTGTTAGATAATATGGGTGCTTCTTGACTCTGATAATCTGCTAGATGGATTGTGAGAGTCATCCACCTTGTACATTATGTTTGTTTCTATATTTGTGTTAGATGAGAAGCTAGTCGAGTTTGCAGACAAGTCCTAGGCGAGCCTATGGTCCGGCTAGAGAACTTGTAGAAGAGATAGACAAGAAATAGGAAGGTGCATGACTGTAGGGAATTCAGTCATGAAGAGTAAGAGACAGTGAGGAGTAAAACATTTCGGAGGGTAGGGAACCTAGGATAGAGGGAACAGAATAGTCCTTCTGGTTAGGGTCTGAGAGTAGCCCTAAGAGACTCAAGGGTGAGTCCAGAGAGTCCTGAATTGAATAGGATTCCAGGTGAGATTCCTAGAAGAGAGTAGGAATTTCAGAGATTTAGGTGACCTCCCCATCAACTCTTTTCATCTTATGATTTTTAATTAGGACATCTATATGAAATATAGCATTATGAGGTTGATTGATCACAAGGTAATCATTTTCTATAAAGGATGGATAATGTGGAGTGGTAAGGTGTCCCACCATAGCCTGGAATTGTGTCAGTTAAAGATCTTTGGCGATACTAGTTTCTAAAATATCTTTCTCTAAGATATCCTTATGAGATGGTGAAAGACCTAAAAGCTCTAATATGGAACTTTGGGTTGGTGTCTTCTTAAGTTATTCCAATATCTCATATTGATTAGACATGATTGAGGTAGACTTAGGAACATAAATAGACTTTTCTAGAGAGGATTATGGTTTGGATGACACACCTTGAAGGGTAACTTTTGCTTGACCACGTGTGGTAACATTAACATGCCTATGCTCTTGTTTTTCCTTAATATTTATCACATGGACATGTTAATCACATTCTTAAATATTATTTATGTACACATATGATGCCTTAGTATAATTAGGTTGGTTCCCATCTTTGGTATTTGAGGAGCTTCCTTTCTCATGTTCAGGAAGTGGATCCTTGAAAAATGTATGTATCTCATTAGAAGTATGCCCATCAACTGTTATTTCTTTATTATCAATCAATTCTGGGATCACATCTCTCAATCATTGGCAATCATTGGTTGTGTGTCCTTTACTTATATGATATTCTCAATAATCAAAATATTTCCACCAAGATGGCTTCACCTTACGTTTATAATATCATACTTTGAGAAGTATAATTAGTTTCTTGGTGATTAACTTCCTCAAAGAATATTCTAGTTATTCTACCAAGGGTGTGAATGTTCTTCTTCCTAGCACATAAGGTGGTTTTGATGTTGATTGATCACTATTTTGATTGTTGGATTGAGGAGTATTACTCTTACTAGCCAAATTTAGGATAGGTTGTTCTTTTTTGACATTTATATTGTCAAAAATTCCATCATTGACAATATTTTTGTTTTTGTTCCAAAATTTGGACTTGTCATTATTATTTCCATTGTTGTTGTTGTTGAAATTATTGGAACTAGAGGAACCATCACTATCTTTGGTAAAAAAATTTAAATCTCCTTTTTGAACCATGGCTTTCTCAATCTTAACTCTATTATCAATAAGTTTTTTAAGTTTGGTGGACATTGGATTTGTAAATAGTAGCTCATTTATGAAGTGAGGTTATGCACAAAAATATCCAATTTTCTCTTGTTCAGGTATAGTTCTTGGATATTTGGAAAAAAAATTCCTCCATCTTTGCAAAAAAGTGAGAAATGGTTCTCCATTCTTTTGACATGTATTACAAAGATCAAGCATTATAACCTCACATTTAATGTTGTAAGAGTATTATGTTACAAATTTGTCTAATAGCTCACTAAAAGATTTAATTCCAGGATGTAGTTTGGAGAACCATTCCATTGATTGACCTCCTAGGATTCTTGGGAATAATCTCATGAGATAAGTGTCATTGTGAGATACTTAAATACATGCAACACAAAATTCTCTTACATGGTCTTGTGGATTCATATTTCCCTTATATTTGTCAGATATAATCTTGCATTTTTTACACACACCTTATCTGTCTTGACTGAAATTTGGAAATGGTACAAAGTTATCTTAAATAACTTGGTTTTATATTTTGGGTGAACCCAAACTCACAAATATGAAAGTATAATCTAATATACATTATTTATGTCTTTGTCTTATTGAATTTTACATACAACTTAAATGTACAAGTCTTTGGTTTTGAATTCTTATCTCACTACTACTATTTTTTGTTAATACTTTAGGTAGGTGATCCTAATGCATATCATGTTTGATGGGAGAGAACAAAAGGCATGGACACACCCATAAAAATCTAAAATATCACCAAAGATAACCCTGACTTTAACATTACTGTTGAAACTGTTGCAATATTTGTTGTTGTATCCACTGTGTTTTAGATATCAAACACTCCTTATTCTCAAATGCTTCTCAAGATTGAAATCATGGTAATATTCAATCTTGTCTATTGTATTATGTCAAATTAGAGTGTTGGAAGTGGTATTATAACTAATTATAAATTTCAATCAAGTTTTGGCATTAAACATATGTTTTTTGTTATGAAAGGTCATTGATTTTACTACTTGCCTAATTATTTTTGATATAGTAGTTTTAGCTTGATTACTAATCAATTGGATCAATTTTGATGCATTGGTTTTTGATTAATAAAATTTTCATTTGATAAATTGTACATTCAATTACATTTGATGTAGTAATTTTTGTCTTCATGTTATTAGTACTTAACGGTACATTTTAGGTTGGTAAATGGTTTTATTGACTGCTTTTGAGTGTGTAGATTCAAACTAATGGTTGTTGGATTAAATCTGGAGTTTGAATTTTTTTGGAAATGACATATTATCAAAATAGTTTTGAAGTGGTAGTCTAAGTTGGGTTTGAAGAAGTGCATATTAGATTGCATTTGTAGTTTTATAATGGTGATCACAATAGTGGACAATTCTATGGAGAGATTATGTGTACACACCTACTACACATTTCAAATGAGTGATGCAAATTTAGATTAAAAAAAATTGATTGGTGTGTGCTAAAATGTTGACACACTTCTATCAATCATTCCATCCAAAGTTGCTCAAGAATGAGGCCTCAAATATCGATTCATAGCTTCCTAGTCATGGAGTGCAAAGGTTTGAAATGGAGGTGCTCAGATTGACCTAGTTAGTGCCCGTGCAAGTACACCATGAAATTAGAGATTCAATACATGAAAATGAAATCTACTCTATATGATAACAATGCATGAAAAGAAATCAATCTAAATGATAACAATGCATGATTAATCTATGAAAGGAAATATGCAAGTTTAATCTATGAAAATAAACATGAATCTAATATACATGAATAGCCATGGATGCAAGAAGAAGAAGACAAGAAGAGAGAAGTTGCAATATCCAAGCTAAAGTGCTTAAATCCTCCTCCAAAATTGCTCTCCAAACCTGTAGCATAACAATGCATAAAAAAGATTATTCTCAAATGAGAAGGAGAGGTTTCCTTTTAAAGAGCAATGGACGGTAGAGATTAAGAGGCAAAAAAATCAAAGGCTATGATTAAGAGGCAAAAACCCACCACTTAGGAAGATGTGATGAAAAAGGGATTTTTATTTAATTTTTAATTTGATTTATTGCCTTTTTCAACAAATAAAGTGCTTTAAGTGGGGATTTTTATTTATTTAATTAAAAGAGGGGTTTTCTTTCAATTAAATAAATTAGAAGAATTTTATTTAATTAAATGCAGGAAATTGAATTTAATTAAATAAGAGGAATTTTATTTAATTAAAAGGGAGAAATTTACTTTAATTAAATAAGATAAATTTTATTCAATTAAAAGGGAGATTAAATCTTTTAATTAAATAAGATAAATTTTATTTAATTAAAAAGAAAATTAAATCTTTTAATTAGATAAAAATGATCAAACCTTAGGAAATATTGAATTAATTGAATTAATTACAATTTGATCAAGGAAATTGATTTGAATTGAAAATATTGCAAAGCATTGATTCAAAAAATTGATAAATTGATAAAATGATAAAATGGGGCCCAAAGTCTAGGCGACCATTTTAGGGTGCATACATTTGCCCCTCTTTGACTAATGTGTGGTCAACTTGGGAACACATGTAGTCAAAGAATGATGTTGAAGTGTGAGGTCGACTTGGGATCACAAAACAACCCAGACGTGTGATCGATTTAGGAACACATCAGGACAAAAATAAGCACAATAGAAAAAGACAAAGTCAACACCGAAATAAGTAATTGACATGTCAAAGATAAGAATCTCAAGCAAGACTGATATAATTGATAAAGATGAATCAAAGATTGAATTTTGATAGGTACTGCCCCCTCGTGATCGAAATCGAAATGAGATAGAGGAGAAACATCAAATTGATAAATTTTGATCAAATCAAACTAAATATAAGGTTCTTGATGTAAGATGAAATATATAAGGATCATAGAACCAAGGTAGATCATCAAGCATGAAAGATTATGCCCCAAGGTTGAATTAGAAGAAAATAAGTTGGATGAAAGCGAATGGAAGATAGAAGTTTGGAAGAGGTGGAAAGAAATGGAGAGAAGAAAGAGAATTTGCCTGAAGAAAAAGAATGCCGCAAAATCAATCAACTGTTTAAGATAGAAGATTTTGATTGAGATCATGAAAGAAGATAAGGAAATGAAGATCAAAACATGACCACAATTGATTAAAATCCACAAGAAAGATGAAGGAAAACCTCTCAAACTCATAATGCAGCCTAAAATACAAACTAACATGAGGTTTAACAATGCAAGCTACATGAAAATGCAAAGGTGTACTTGCACTAGAGCAACTGTAACATATGAATTTTGTGTTCATCATTCATAAGAGAATGTTAAGGAACTTATTTTCATCATTGGGCCATTATTAATGGACATCAGAAAATCACACAACCATCACTAGTCACAAGCGCAACTATGAAGATATGAATGCGATTTATATCGGATTGGAATGTGGAAAGATTCTAACATAAGCATCAAAGACATATAGGTCAAGATGACTGTGATGTTAGCTTACCCAATTTAATATAGAAAAACCATGCTCGCATCAAGGCATAGAGGCCAGGATGACCAATAGAACGGTTGTGCAAAAAATAGTGAAGCATAAAGCAAGAAGAAAATAAAAACATGCCCCATGCCCCAAGTCCTCTAGCTATACATAATGGAGAGGCTTATTAGACAAGGACACTCAACAAAAATTAATAATAGTCAGCACACAAAGAAAATATCATGACATAGCTCAAGCATTAAGTGTTGCATTTAAAAATTTAAGTGTGTTAACTAATACTGAGTTCTGAGAATAAGGATCGAATGCTTGCAAGCAGACAAGACCACATGACAAAATTGGGTAAGACCAAAGTGATAAGTGTTGAAAAATACTCAATGTCAGGGGTTGTATTGAAAAATACAGTTGGGGTGGTGTTGAAAAACACTGTTTGTGAGATGTCCTAAAGACTAACACATCCAAGAGACCAAAGCCAACACAGTTATGCCCCCTAGACAAAGACAAAGACTAATTCTAAACCAAGGCAACAAGGACAAGGCATGATGGAGAAAGGCCAAGTGTCGTAGATACACGGTAAGAAACAGGGGTGCAAAGGCCTCAAGTAGCGCCCGTTTCCAAGTTTTCACCACTTGGATTTTATTACAATTTTTTCATTTTTTTTTCTTCTTTTTTTCAGGACTTTTTATAATTTTTTTTTTAATTTTTGCTACCAAGGTGCCTGTTTCCAGGTTTTCACCAAGGCACTTTTTCTATTTTTTTGAATTTTTTGAATTTTTGAATTTTTGAATTTTTATTTTTATTTTTGGAATATATAAATTTTTTTATTTTTGTAGATACATCAAAGCGCCTATTGCTAGGTTTTCACTAAGATAATCATTTTTTCAGGACATTTTCTGATTTTTAGAATTTTTGACAATATATCCTTTTTTAAGATTTTTTCAAGATCAATAATTATGTACAAAGGGATGCCCCCAGACAGAATAGGCATCATGGATAGAACTTCTTCAGGTGCAAGACATTGATAGGATCATAGATCTATTCTCCCTTTTCTGTAGATAGTAAATAAGCACCTGTCCCAAAAGCTGCTGTGATAATATAAGGTCCAAGCCAATTAGGTTCAAATTTTCCCTTTTGATCTCTATGTTGTTGATTCTTAGGATTTTCACGTAGGACAAGATCTCCTACTTGGAATTCTCTAGGGAGAACCTTTTTGTTGAAGGCTTTGGACATGCACTTTTGATAGACCCTCATATGGTCAAATGATGCTTGACATTTTTCATCTAGAAGTTCTAACTCTTGAAGTCTCATGGCGTGGTAGTCTTCATCTGTAACTAGACCATGGAGATAAACTCTAAGTGAAGGAATCTCAACCTCCAAAGGTAACATTGCTTCAACACCATATGCAAGGGAAAAAGGAGTAGCCCCAGTAGGAGTACAAATACTCATTCTATAGGCCCACAAAGCCAGATTTATTTGTAAATGCCAATCTCTACCATTCTTACAGACTGTTCTATGTAAGATTTTAATAATGGTCTTGTTTGATGCCTCTGCTTGACCATTTCCTTGCAGGAAGTAAATGGAGGACCAATGTTGTTTAATCTTGAATTTCTTGCAGAGTTGTGTAAGGTCCTTATTTTTGAACTGGCCTCCGTTGTCAGTAATAATCTTGGAAGACACTCCATATCAACAGATGATATGGTTCAGAATGAATAGAGAGACTATCTTTCCTGAGGCAACAGAAAGTGGGACAACTTCTACCCATTTAGTGAAATAATCAGTAGCAGTGATGATAAATTTGTGTCCACCTGATGAGTTGCGATGATCTACCCAACAAGGTCAAAGGCCTAGCGCTAAAGTGGCCAATGAGATATAGAAGGAATGAGCTCCCTGCCTAGAGCATGTATTAGGTTACCATATTTTTGATACTTTTCACATGACTTTGCAAAAGCTACTACATCAATCTGCATCATGGGCCAATAGTACCCTGCCCTAAGCAACCTTCGGGCCATGGAAAGACCATTGGAGTGTCCCCCATAGATGCCCTCATGAATGTCAACTAACGCTTGGTTAGATTCTTCCTTTTCTAAGCATCTAAGAAGTGTTCCATCTAGATCCCTCCTATATAAATCACCAGCGATAAGGGATCGGTGAGAGGCATTTTGGGTAAGATTTCTGCATTTAGATCGGTTAAAGGTTTCAGGTATAATGCCATCACGAAGGTATGAGTAAATGGCACCATAATGGGATGACTCATGACCAACAAGGGTACAAATGATATGGCTTTCTTGGGAGTCAAAGATAGGGTGATGTAGCTCTTCCACTAGGAATTCAAATCTTGATTCATGTTTCTCTAACTGAAGAAGTGAAGCAAGTGTAGCCATAGCATCAACTGCTTTGTTTTCTGCTCTAGGGATTTGCTGAGATGTGACAAATGTGAAGTATCTCTTTAAGGAATCAACCATTTTCTTGTAAGGTACCATTTTCTCATGTTTTGTTTGATATTCATCATTAACTTGGTTGATTATCAACTGTGAATCCCCATAGATGTGTAACTCTACGATTCTCCATTCTATGGCCATCTTAAGTCCATTTTTTAAAGCTTCATACTCAACAATATTGTTTGTACATGGGAACAATAATTTGTAAGACTTAGGAATTGTGTACCCATGAGGAGAAACAAACAACACACTAGCCCTTGAACCATTTGACATAAAAGATCTATCAAAAAACATCTTCCAAGTTCTTTCAGTCATATACATAAGATGTTCATTTGGGAAGTCAACTTGAATATGTGCATCATCTTGTAATGGGAAATCAGCCAATTGATCGGCTATAGCTTGTCCTTTGATTGCCTTACGCTCAATGTACTCTATGTCAAACTCTGAAAGTATCATCATCCATTTAGCAAGTCTACCTGTGAG
>MU223971.1:3461320-3473345 GCA_018584345.1 Thuja plicata | reverse complement strand
CTTACTAAAAATAGAAAGTTTCCATAAATAGCAGCTCTGCACAAGGTAGCCCTTATTGAAAAGAAAACAGAAATATTTTTGGGTGATGCAAGATTGCCCTTACACCCAGGATGCTCCTGCATCAAATGTTTTCTTAGCAATACTGTCAAAGCCACAAATAGGAATGTAATAAGTTTTAATAGTTGAAATATCTTGAATTTGATCTCTTTTAACATGTCTATACTACAAAAATTTAGTCTGGACCCATTATCAATTAAGTTCCTATGAATTAGATTATTGTTGATAAGGACATCCACCATAAGGGCATCATGTTGATCTTGAACTTCTTCAGAAGGTAAATCATTGTTGGTAAATATATTTGAGCCTTGACAGGTATAGCATGCATACATTCTAAAAAGGAATTGATATTATCCTGATTAGGTGGTGGAGTTGGAAGAGTGGTTAAATCTTTTTGCAAGGCTTCATGATATGTAGGAGAAGTTTGAAGAAGTTCCCAAAGAGAAATCTTAGTCGAAGTAACACGTAAATTCTCTACCAAATTATACTCCTTTCCAAGATGTTGAGGAAGACGGGGTGGAGGAGGAAGCACAAATTGAGAAGGTGGGAGAGAAGTAGGAACAATTGTATTATTAGGTTGAGGATTGTTTCTTTCACAATAGGTATGAGTCATTACATGATATTCCTTAATAAACTCCAAAGGATTCCTAATTTTTCCTTTCAATGTTATAATTAGCTTAATCAGAGTTTGAAAAGAACTTTGTTGCTTATATCCTTTAACTGTAATCACAGGTGTAGTGAAAGTTTGAGAAATATGTTGAGGATAACTATTAACAGTAACCACATGTTTATTAGGTGTTTAGAGTGAATTCTATTGAGTTCATCCTTTGACAGTTATCACAGGCTTGTTGGCTATTGTAAATTGAACATAAACAATAACATTGACTTGATCAAGCTCTTGATTGTTCATGAGTTCATCAATAAAAGGGAGATCATTAGGTAAATTAGTAATGATATTATCCTCTTTTTTAGAGATTTCTGTAAAAGATGGATTAGCATCTTTATTTAATGCTTCATCTCTAGAAGGAGTATCAAATGGAGGTAAGGTGATAGCAATGAAAGTATTGATTATGTCTTCCTCTTGCTCTAAAATATCCTTGGGAGAAGGAAAAACATCAAACATGAATGCATCATCTTTAGAGGAAGAAGGAGAAATATCAACCATTATATCATCTTCTTTTACCAAGGTTGCTTCATGAGGAAGAGAGTAATCAATGTAATTATCCAAGGGTTCATCCCAGACGGGAGAATCATTAAGGGTAGGACCATCTCTATGAATAAATTAGATTGTGGGAGAGGAATAGTCATGATTCATTAAAGTTGGATTGATAAAGGGGGAGGAATTAAAGAAATAAAAGGTGAATTATCATCATCCTTAACCAAAGTATCCTCATTGATAAAGATTATATTAGGATAATAGTTAACATCAATCCTCAACTCCTCCCAAAAGAGGAAGATCATTCAAAGAAAGGTAAAAATCATCTTCTTTCTCTAATATTTCCTTATAAGGTGATATAAGAGAGGAAAAAGAAACATCACATGCATTAAATTGGTTCTTTTTAGTGGTATCATAATGTAAATGAAAGTTAGGAGGATGTTTCTTTATCTCAAAAGTGATAGAATGGTTTTAGGATAATGCCTTAAATAACTTTTACAACATGAGAAGAAAGAAAGAAGTGCATACAAATCGATGAAAGGTAACAACTATATAAATGCAAGATGTAGAAAAAATGTGATAGAAAAATTCATATGGAGTAGATCTAGATGCACACAAAGATAATATATCTACCAAAATATCAAAATGCGTAGATTGTAGCAATATGATGTAAATGAATAAAAAATAGATCTAGATATTGAATTGCATAGAAAGGGGATCTAACACCAAAATTAGAATGAAAATATTATAAGTTGGGTTCACCAAAATGTACAATATAAAATGGTGAGCAATGCTAGGATATAGTTCACTCGCCAAATAATATTGTGCATTAGAATTCAAACCCACCCTTACAAAAATCCTATTAGCACAACTCATAAAGGATGAATGGGTGCTAATGCAAGATCTAGGTAAAAGGGATATTTTGGTATTCCTTATTGAATAAAGTGTGACTATGATATGTAAAAGTATGAAAGATACTTATGCTATGAAAAATAAAATTATTGCTAGAAATATATGATATTAGATCTGATGCATAAAAGTAAATGCTAGAGGAAAACAAAAAGAAATAAATCAACTTGAAAGCTAGGAGGGAACAAGTGAACTTCATATTTGGGTTTTATTGTTGCAAAGATGTCAAGAATAGAAATGGTTTTAGATATGGAACTCTGGTGCTTGTAACTCCTGATTGTGAAAATTATAGATTCTTGGGACTATGTTGACTCAAGTCGGCCTTGTCCAAGAAATTTGGCCTTGTGCTAGAGACCCAAAAATTGGTGAATTCTATAGAGGACCTTTCACTAGTTTTGTAACTCTAAAAATCTAGATTTGAGACTGTGCCACCTATTCCTACACACAATAAAGAAGGGGAAATTGTTTTGGAAAGGGGCTTTCCTTGGTCAATCCCCTATATAGGAATCAACCTTGAAATGAAATTGAAGTTACATAAGGAAATATGATCTAGATCTGAAACACAAATCACCTTATACCTCAATGATGCAATGCTTCTTAGGAGATGATCACAAGTGTTGATGTAAAATTTTGGACTCCACAAAAAACCAATAGGAAATCATGCAACTAAACCTTTGAATGATGAATGTTGTAATTTTCCATAATGTCAGATTGAGGAAGAAAGAGAAGAATAAGAAGATTTGATGGCTTCCTTGCACTTGAATCTCTTGAATTCACAATATCTTACTTGCATGAAGATGTCTCTTGAGTTGTAGGTATCTCATGGATGTGAAAATGAGAGGGATAGGTCTCATTTTATACCCATTTCTGGGATAAGATTCTCCAAGGTTGAACCTAATTAAGAACCTAGGAGAAACAACCCCGCATTGGGCCCAGAGCCCACTAAAAAGTACCTTGTAACAAGGCCAACTTAGGTCAGCCTTTTACATGTACATATTTTCAAATTTATCCTGGGACTAAGGGGTGTGTGCTAAAAGGGGGTGTTGAAAACCATAGCCCACCTGGCAATCATGGCAAATCCTGAGATCCAAAAATATATGTAAAGGACATAGATAGAAGATGTATTATGTGATAGAATAAAATATGTGAAATCAGGCATATAACTTAGAGTCATTCTCAAGTTTTGAAAAAATAATGTTGATTTGAAGGATGCATGAGGACTAGAAGGACATGAAAACAATGTAGGAACCATACATACTAAAATGGGGCTAAAAATGAGCACCTAATAAAGGTGCCTAATTTTAGGACGGTACACATACGTATGTATGTATGTGTGTATGTATGTATATGTGTATGAGTGAGTGTGTATACATATGTATGTATGTATGTATGTATATGAACAATAACCATACAACTCTCTACTACAATACTCACTTCCATTATCTGATTTGAGACACTTCAACTTATTTCATGTCTCATTCTGAACCAAAGATTTCCATTTCATAAAGAATTCAAATACATCATATTTTCTAAGAATAAAATAAAACCAAGTTTTTCTAGTTGCATCATCAATAAAAGTAACATAATAACAAGCTCCTGATGAACTATAGCTGATTGAATGTTTGAAGATGATAAGTTGATGACCACCAAGATGCAAAAGTGAATGCAAGACATTAAATCAGTTAATGTATTGTATTGTCATTGATGTCAACTTGATATAGTCTGATTGTTCATACACATATTGTCATAAACTTGAAGATCTAAAAAGATAAAGTTTATGTTATCAGTAAAACATAAAAAGTCTGTATACACCGAGTGACAATGAACCTCGAGTAGTTCATAGTGTAAACCGAGCATAGTATTAACTGAGCAAGCGTTACCAAGCAAGTGTCACCGAGTAGTTCACAGTGTATACTGAGCACCATAGTAAACTGAAGTTGTTATCGAGCATAACTGGAGCCGATGACCGATTAGAACTAAAGTTAAAGAATGACAAAACTACTTAGCTGGTAGAGCTATATTTAGGGATTGACTAATTGATTGATTTGTTTTCAATGACCAGTTAAACTAAAGAAAGGAAAGAGATTAAAAACTCATTTTATTCACAATTATCATGGAGAGATTTGCAGAATAAAACTAAAGCAGAGCTTTATGGGATAAAGCAAGCATGGTGAGTTTTATGAATCAAGAAGTGATCTACGAAAAAAACAAGGAGATTGAGTGGCTAATCATGTCTATATAAAGAGACAAGGAATTCATTAGTAGGAGAGGAATGTTGAGTATAATTATAGTGAAGATAGAAGTATTCATGCAGATCTAATCATATAGGATAAAGAACATAGCCAAGGAATTCTATAGACACCAAGCAATAGAGGACAAAGCATTCACCAAGAAGAAAAAGGAAGAGAGAAAAGGAACTAAAGAGCATATTGATTAGAGAGGTGTTATTGGACTACCAGTAGATCTGAATATCTGCAAGTTAAAGTTGTATTTTGAATAGATCATTTACTGTATCAGTTTAACAATTGATTTAGAAAATCTCTTAACTGAGTGGGATTAAATAGTCCTTATTGTATTGAGATACTCAATACTATCAAAAAATTTTCTTGTTGACAACATAGTGAGTGCCAAGTCAAAATACAAACTGTTAGTTTTAAATCCTCTAACAAGGTCGCGCTTAATGATGTGTGTTGTAACCTTTAACAGGGTTGACTCTTCACTGAGCTCACTTCAGAAGAGTGAAAATATTTTGGGTTACCGGTCCTAGGTGGTTTTTCCCATATTGGGTTTCCACGTTAAAAATCTATTTCAAATGTGTATATGTTTCATTGCATTGATATTTTTCTTTACACATTATTAAAATTGGATTGGTCGGTTAAACACTAAGTTTATTTACTGCTACTAGGTAAAGGCTAGAAAAGATAAACAATATATCTTATCAAGAAGTTTATATTTTTTAGAATTATTCATGGCATACATCTTGATGATTGGCACTACTACATTTGGGGCCAAATTTCGACGAAAACTTCCGACGGATGATTTTTTTTTTGTGAATTTGGGTTTTTTTGTAATAGTCCCCGATAGTGTCACAATTCCAATGGGCTTTAAGTAGACCATCAGAATGCCAATGTATGCGGGGTATATCATGAAAAAAAGGTTAAACCAGATCATTTTGATTTTATTTCTGAAGAGAGAAAAGGAGCGGGACAAAGCAAATTTTAGGTCAAATTTGAGCACGAAGATAGTGTAACTGGCTGGGGTATAATGTCTTGTGTAATGGTTCTTCTTTTTTTATCTTTGATAAAAATTGAAGGAGCAAAGTTCTATATACATGTACAAGGTAATAATTTTTTTTTGTTGTTCCTCTAATTGTAACTAGCTGGGGTGTAATGTCTTGTGTAATGGCTCCGCATTCTTGATCTTTGATCTTTGATAAACATTTATGGAGCAAAGTTCTATCTACATGTACAAGGTAACATTTTTTAATACAAACTGAATTCTGTAGAGATCTATGTGATAAATGTATAGATGATTTTTCTATTAAATATATAATATAATAATCATTTAGAGCTCATATCCAATTGAACGTTCTTTTAGAGTTTATTACTTATTTAAAATAATACAGAAAAATGTAATATGTTCCCTTAGGGTTTATTTTTAGCAGTGAATGTTAACAATCAAACATTGTTGTAGGGTTTATTACTTATTTAAAATAATAGGGGAAAATGTAATATGTGCCCTTAGGGTTTATTTTTTAGCAATGAATGTTAAATCGACAAACACCCACAAGTTTCTTCTCAGATTAAACTTATCCTTTCCTGGATTATGACAACCTTTGCTTTTCTGTCCTCGTGATATACTCTCTGACTTAACACTGGGAATCTGGACTAGTTTTAAATGTGCCAGACTGTGAATGGATATGCATTTCTTGACTGTGTAAGAAAGTTAATTTGTAATTTATTTAATGAAGTTGCATGTGATCAACTAGAGAAGTAGGAGTTGTAGGCGGAGGTTTTAATAATCACTAAGATAGTCATTATTCTTTATTCAGATCATTGTCTTAAGCATAATAATTGTCTCTTATTAATTCTTGTGATATACTCATTTCCTTTAATCACTGCTAATTAAATTATGAGTGCTGAGATATTGGCGTTGCATTAATCTTCTATGAAGTTGTTGCCTAAACGAAAGTTTAGGAATCCTTAATAGATTGATGTCATTATGTAATGTACATTCCTTGAATAGGTCTTTTCCCACTATCCAATTATTAATTGGATGTCTTTCTTGAACACTATTACTATTCGATAAATAATATTCGGACTAATATGTTTTTGATTATAAGCAATATTAATCAACTGGTTAGCAATGTCAATTTTAATTTAATTGCTAACCGTTGTCTTCATAGTCTTGGGTCTTCGAGATAATTCCTATCAAGCTGAGTTTAGTCTTTTCACCATTGCTTAATGTCTATTGTCAATATCCATGGTTCGATTATTCTTCCTTCTAATCCTTGATTGACTAATCATGCGATCAATTCCTTAATCAATTCTGACCAGCTAGATTATAAATCTCAATATCGATTGTAACTCCAGTTTAATATTCCTCTACAAGTCGTGTCTATCATGGTCTTAGTCACATTTTAGGTTTGTATTGAATATTTAGTATTTGATATTTATTATTCATTATTGTATTGTAATTATATTTAGTATTTGATATTATTAATCATATGTTATATTATATTAATTATATATCATATCATTATACTAATGATATATCATAATAAATTTATTTATATTTATATATTGGTTATTATTTATTATATGTTTTTTATATGGTAGAGTTCTACATGATTTTCTTATGTCACTTTATAATTTGATCTTGTAAAGACTTCACAAGATTGGTTGGACACGATGAGGATATTGCCCATAAGCTTCAAATCAGGGGATATGACAGTCCTACCCTCCCAAATTTGCTTGTCCTCAAGTAATGAATGATCTCTTTTATAGTCCACCTTCTATAACCAGATGCATTATATACGAGTTGTCATGATGGTAAATACTAGAATCCAATAAGGCTTGGTGAATCCAATTCATGCTTATTAATATAATATAACTTTTACTCCATTCTATTAATTCAAAAATAAGGCCACATGTGGAGTATGCACTTGAAATACAAATTATACATATGAATGCATGAAGACATGATGCATACACATAATGCAAGCATTGTTACATTATTTCTATTGACCAAACCCTATAATTCAATAAGTCAGTGTTAGGAAAATTTATTTCATCATAATTATAAAATGTGAGTAATTTATTGTATATAATTACTACCTTATTATTTAGAAATCTTGTAGACATGGTTATAATGATCATGTTTATTATTTGATCCTTGTTACTTTATTCATCTTTGAGACTTTATATTATATTTATGGTTTGTAGTGAACATTATGTATGGAAAAGATGTAAATATTAGATCTTTCAAAAGATATGTTATAGAACATTTAGATATACACATTATATATAGATGATTATGATTTCATCCTGATAGGTAACTTTTCTGAAACTTCCAGTTTAATTTCTTGCCATCCGTTCTAGCCTATAGGCTTGATTTCTTGAAAAAATTAAATAGAAATATAATATAAATCTATGTCCAAGAGGCAATGAATATGAAAACTATTCTATTGTAAATAATATAGGTATTTCTCACAACTAAATGTTGGTTCCATTGCCCTGTCAACTTTGTAAACAAATGGAAGCACACTAAATTTGGGTGACTAAGATTGTTATTAATTTTGTTTGTCAGATGTCTTGGAAGCTCAATAGTAATGGATCCTATTTCTAATATAGGTATTGGTGGAGGAAGTCATTATTAAGCCACTAGGTACCAATACTATTTCTAATATAGGCATTGGTGGACGAAGTCATTATGAAGCCACTATAATGTACCAGCTTTATAGTGTATTTTACAAGTTAAGACTTATTAAATATACTATAGGACTGGAAAATTTTGGAGGACTTATAAAATATACTATGATATGTGTGCATTCTAGTGGCCTTATAGTCAATGTTTTTATAAGTTGAGACTTATAAAATACACAATGGGCTCTTTGCATTCTCTTGGCCCCATTCTCTTTGCATAATCCAGGAAAGGATAAGTTTTGTCTAAGAAGAAAAAAGTAGTCTATGCCCTTACAATATTTTAAAGACCTTCAAACACCATAAGGTTAAATCTCAAAGTGACAAGCGACTGTTCTAATCCTGCAACCTTAAACTGTCACAACAACGCATTAGCCTAAGTGATCAGATTAAGCTAGGGCCTAATGGATTAGTCTAAAGTTGGGTACTTAGAATAGTTATAGTCATTTGGAAGGGTTCTATGGTCTTCAAATACCTTGATTAAATCAGTACTTAGTCCCAAGTTCACTTTTGGTTTGCTGATGCGCGCCTTTCTCCTTCTCGTAGGCTAAATACATACCCAATATTTAGCCTAGGGCATCAAAGTTCAAGCCCCAAATCAACTTCCCCAACTCTGAGCCTTTGGAATTCATTATAACCTTGCCTTAACTTATTATTAACCCAATGGCATTGATTTACCATGGTTAAATAGTAAGTTAGGGCCACATCTTACAACCTAACCCCAATTCTTGTGGTTTTTCGACCTGCAGACACAGTTTTCCCTCTAACTCAATAAAAAAAAAACCAAATTAAACAAAGCCAAGTTAAATAGAAATTTTATTCATTAAGGAATGTTATGGAATCACTGGATTAGAATATGGAATCCGTACATGGCCACACAACTCAGAAAAATGATCATAAAATAGTGAAATCTCATCAAAACTTGCTCCAAAATGTTTTTTCTGTCTCTGTCCCGATTGGACAGGCCTCTTTCCACATAAAACCAACTCCCAAAATGATCCAACTAATTAAAATTCAGTTAGGGTCATTGGGATCATATTTTCATACTCGAGTAACATTTTAATGAAATGTTGCATTGACAACATTTTCACAATGTGCAACTTTTGACAACATTAAGACAAGTCCTAAGAAAGCCAACAAGTCAACATCCCACCAAGTGGAAAATGACTCAAAGAACCTAGAAATGACCAAAAAAAAGTACACGAGACCCAAGAACCACTTTCGCAACCAAACTCCAAAATTTGTATAAAGCACTAGAAACAAGACAATCCAATGAAGTAAGGCATCCTTGGTTTATAAATAGACCAGAGGATCCTTGTCCACACAAGATGGACTAAGAAAAAACATAGGATGATCTAGAACACATCCTTTATTATATTGAAAACAACCTAAGAAAACTCAAGTCCTAGGTGCCCTACACCACTTCCACTCTAACTGACACATATCTAGTCTAATCTCTTCAATAAAATCATCACAAAGCTTCTCAAAAGATTTCACAATTTCAAATCTATAATAAAAGTATTGATCTATAAATGAATGATGTTTTGGGATTAAATTGGTGTATTTGTATACTTTCTCCATTTTAAACTAACCTATGACTTCAAAGGATGAATTATGAAATATAGTTGTAGGTAGTTATCTCTTCTATAATGATGGAGGAGTCAAAGGTAATGATCAATGAGATTGCTACTATTAGATCATACATTAATACACTTACTATTTTGAATTTGAGCTCGGTCATCATGCAATGTTATTGCTGTCATTGCATGCTTGTTGCTGTTGTGCACCATATATTGTTTTATACACTGTTTATTTCATTGAGACCGTGAGCTTGCCATTTGTAATGTATTTTTTCTTATTGGATCACTGTATTTTTACCACTCTTTAACATAACCAAAGGATTCATAAAGAAATGTATATGCACATATTCGCTAGATAAGACTATCTTGCAAATTAACTATCATTGTATTGAATTGTTTATAATTAGATATAATCATGTGACAAAACAAAAAACATGAGGCATATAACTTCTTTTTGGTTATTTATTTGTGCATTTAATTTGCAAGTTGAAACTTAGCATACACAACAGTAAGACTGATAAACAAGCGTAGAAATGATATGATAATCATGCATACATACATGTACATAATTATGTGTACATTTACATAATCATGCATACACACACACACACACACACACACACACACACACACATATATATATATATATATACACATCAGTATGTATGTGGATGCATCATTATGTTGGCATACTTATTTATTATTATTTTTATTATTACTTTGTTTTAGGTCTTCTCAATGGATAGAACATTTGGTATTGAATGTTTTCATTTGGAGTCCTTCGAAGAACAGTGCTCTAGATTATTTAATGTGAGTGATGATGACATCAAACATGCTATTCTCTACCTTCTGAAACATAATATTATTGGCTCGCATGTACACAATGGGGTGATCTATAAACTAGTATTCTCTACTCTCTTTGAAGTTACTAGTCCAATAGAATGGGTCTTGAAGGTGGTTAAACATGTGGTTATTTCTGACAATTCAGAAAAAGTTGCGTAGGGGATTCAGACCATCAATCAAAACATTATCTCTGGCAGGCTTGGCTCAAATTTTTATCATAGAGTTGGCTTTGAAAATAAAATGGTGGAGGCATGGGAGGTGTTCAAGATATCTTGCACTAATGATGACTACGCTTCTTTGAGTATCTTCCATGGTCACAATGAATATTTTTTCACTTGTGACAATGGGAATGTTATGATGGACTACTTCTTTGGAGTTGGCATTTTTGTCAACAAACTAAGTCATCTTTAGATCAAACATAGACATGAGACATAACTGTTTAACATAATGTCTAGAATACTCTTATTTGTAAATGTTTTTGTTGATACATACTCAGGGTCTAGATATCCATATGTTCATCATCATTACAAAAACTTATATTGCTAATGAACTTTATATCCTTATGCATTATGTTGTTGTGATTTTGCCTCTTTTTTTGACACAATGAATGGTTATATCTCTCTCTTCAAGGGTGGGTTATTCATTACTACCATGTCATGTTGTATTTAGTTGTATGTAACTCTAATTTTTTATTGTGTACTATGCAATCTTTAGCATATGTATCATGTGACTTATGTAATTATGATTATGATTGACCTTCATAACATTGAACAGGCCACTCTAAACCAAAATATTGGCCTGCTCAATTTTTTCAAATACACTAGGAACCATAGTTACAAGTAAGCCTGCAAGTGTAATAGAAGCCACCCTTGTTCCTAGAACTTTGAACCACCTACTCTGCAATCTACATATTTAATCATAAAGAAATTTCTAAAACATCATTCATTTCTAGATCAATATCTCTTCAATAAATGTTCACAATTTGGTGAAGAGTTTTCACTATGATGGATCAAATAGTCCTTAACCAAATCTAACTTATTTATGTTTATTTATTTGTTTGGAATACTCTTCTTTGTAAATTTTTTTGTTGATACATACTCAGGGTCTAGATATCTGTACGTTCATCATCATTACAAAAACTTATCTAGCTAGTGAGCTTTATATCCTTGTGCATTATGCTGATGTGATTTTGCCTCTTATTTTTGACACAATGAATGGTTTCAGATATCAATTATTTGAAAAATGGTGGCTCCATTATATCTTCTTTGAGATTACTATCCTACATTTTAATAGAAGTCTTTTACTATATTTGTAACTGTTCAGGCTTAGAATTTTCACCCTAACTCAGGCATTAGGGCTACACGACAATTCCATCCTCACAATGGAAACTTCCTCTAGCTGTGGGTGAACTATGGATGAGGAAGAGTCTCCAGATTCTAGGCCGGTTCCTTTTTGATTCGGGATATCACCTCCTGATTTGAAACTTGATGGGGAAAAGGGAAAAAGGATTAAAAATGAAAGGGAAAATGGGGTGATACACCAAGAATGTACTCAGACTT
>MU223971.1:3441288-3451952 GCA_018584345.1 Thuja plicata | reverse complement strand
ATTTTCCTTTCCACTATGCAATGTACTTTGTCCTTGTATTTTGAATATCAATAAATGAGTTTAATTGACAGAAAATTGTAGCTCCTGTAGAAAAATTTCATAGGTAGTGAAATTTTGGTAACAATAACTATGGTTTTCTATAATTGTTGCTCTTTCTTACCAATGTCGACTACTAATCATTGGTTTCTCTTTCTCCCTTGGAAATGATTTTCAGGTAGAAACGGTAGGATATTGTATAGTCAAAAAATGGAAGCACTTTCATAGTAGACTGGTTTAACCTTCTGAGTAAGTGTTTTGGGGTCATGTCAATCACCTTGAATGGGTCTCTAACTTGGATCTATATTTTTCTCTTGTTCTACCCCATTTCCCACTTTTCTCCAGCCTGTTTCTGGCACCCTAAACTGCAAATTGAGACTTTTAACCTCAGGGTCAAAATTGACCTTTCTGGGTCAAGGTTGACCTCAAAATTGACCTAGGTCAAGGTATACCTTGACCTTTACCTAGGTTATAATCGACCTTTTTCTGACCTAAGGTCCAGATTTCAAGTTTCTGGGGTTTTCGGATGTCGGGCTTTGGAAAGATTTAACTCCCGCTTCCGGGTCGACTATTTTGGTCTCCAAAGTGATGATTCTTAAATTATATTTAATATAGGTCCACTTCTAGGGATATATGTCTAATTATAATTTAATTCTCCTATGTAGGCCTCTCTAGAAGATTGTGCCCTAGATTCATATATAAGGAAGCCTTCTCCTCTCATTTTCTCTAACAATCCAAGACGCGAGAAGCAATTCCATCCATCCAAATTCTATGCATGATCTATTGAAGAAAGCATCTACTATCAAGCATTCAATCATTCAAAGACTTTCAAGCATGCAATTCATCAAGGAGATCCATTGGTAGCCATTGAAGGATTCAAGCTCTATGGAGCCCTCTTGTTGAGGATTTCTCCATCCATATTCCTCCAAGCCTCTTCCTATTCCAAGATCCACTCAAGATTGGTGTTGAAGATCTACAATAAATTTATTTAAGACATCCTACATCCAACATTCTACATTCTACACCCATTTGGTGCATACATACTTGTGGATCCATGGATTCAAATCCACCACAAGGGTTTCATTACAAGCAAGGTGAATTTAATCATTTACTTTGTTTTATTTATGCAATTTCAATTATACTTCGAGGTTAATTCTCAAACCAGGGTTTGACCAAGGCAAACCCCTCCCCCCCAAAAAAAAATTGATGACATGTAACTAATTGAATGTTTGACAATGTTAAGTTGAAGATAATGCAAGGTATTAAATTAGTTAATGTATTGTATTTTCAATGATGTCAACTTAATATCATCTATATGGTCATGTACATAATTCCAAAGACTTCAGAAAACCAAAGTAACAAAGGTTATGCTTTCAACAATGCATAAAAGTCAAGTATTCACTAAGTGACAAATAACACCGATGGAATGCACACCGACAGATAGAGCAAAGAAGAATAGTCACAGTGATACCTGATGATTAGAAGTATAGTGTTTCTTGATGAAGAAAAACCACAGGATGCTCGACGAGAAAAGTTAGAAGGTTTCCCGATGAGCTAAAGATAGTGTTTCCAGATGAGTAATATTCCAATGATGCCCAATGGATGGAGATAATGAAGCTAACTGGAGTCTCACCGATGGAATTGTTAGTTTTCATCGACGACTAACTGAAGTATTGACTGACAAAATAGAAAGTTAAGAAAATGACAAAATATCTAGCTAGCAGAGCTAAAAATAGACTTAAGTGGTTGTCTACTTTGTTTTATTCAAATAGAGATAAGTGATTGATTTAAAGATGATTTGTACAGTTGGCAAGAAGATATCTATGAGGAAAATTAGGAGTTATACTTTAAGTCTAATTGGATGGATTGTTTTTAATGCCAAGATTCAAGAATCAAGAAATAGTGAATATCATGTCTATATAAGAGACAAGATTAATTCATTTAGAAAATGGATTAAGGGGAGTGACTAGAAAGAGGATGCTAAAGAGAAACTGATGAAGAACAAATTCATGTAGTCCTAATCAAACAAGCTGAAGGAAGAACTAAGGAATTCTGCAGACACCGACAAATAGTGAGAACAAAATCACAGAGTAGAAAGTATGGAGAAAGAGGATTAATTGATACATTGGTCAGAGAGGTAATGTAATTAAATAGATCTAAAAATCTGCAATTAAAAGTTGCAGTATGAGCAGGTCATATTGTTTCAGTTTAACCATTGAAGCATCAAGTCTCTTAACCGAGCAGGACTTAACAGTCTTCTATATATTGAGGTACATTTTAAGGAGTTCCAAAAAGGTTGATTCATGAAAGTAGCATTGGACTTGCCCGATACCTATTGACAGTCTAAGAAGGAGGCTGATTCAAGGATGGTAGCAATAGATGCCCGATTATAAGTGACAACCTCTATGTATAAAATCCTCTAACAAGGTCACACTTAACAGTGTGTTTGTAACCTTTAATAGGGTTGGCTCCTAACAGGGCTCACTTTAGAAGAGTGAAAATTTGGGGTACCGGTCCCAATGGTTTTTCCCTTAACAGGGTTTCCATGTTAAAAATTGATGTGTTAGGTGTGTATGATTCATTTCTTTACTATCTTGCATCTTCCATAGCTAACTCTGGATTGATCAGTATATTCTTCTTATTTACTGAGTTTCGGTAAATAGTTATATTGCTTATCGGTAATCAACAAAGAATAAGGATTGACGGAGCAAACTAACAGACAGTTAATCTTTAGTAGTATTTCATAGCATGCATCTTGTAGGGACATAATAATCTGAGGTTTATTAATTGATGGTTAAGTTTAAAGGATAAATTTTTGAGGCCACTGATTCACCCCACCCTCTTAGTTATTACTAATAATTGGTATCAGAGCTTGTGTGCTTAGAATGGAAGGTTTCAAGACCTAAGTCAAGATCACAAGATGAACAGACAAGATGTGTCCAAGTTGAACAAAGACAACTTTGCTTCATGGCAAAGTAGGATGAGACTCCACTTGTCAGGTATTGGTAATGATGTTACTCAATTCATAGATACTGAATATGTGTTTCTCACAAGAGTATTGATAGTAGATCAATTAAGAGAGAAGCATGATCACAACTGTATGGTCATAGATCTTTCTTTCTCACTCTCTAATGTTGAATTTGAAGATGTTAAAGATTGAAAAACTGCAAATAACATGTGGGACAAACTAAAGCTTGTACATGGAGGTGATACAAATGTTCTGAGAGCCAAGGCAGAAAGCCTTAGAGGAAAGTTTGATGATCTCAGAATGAAAGAAGTATAAAACATCACATAGTACAACACAAGAATCAAAGAAGTAGTCAATGCTATATGAGGAGTTGGAGCTACAGTTGAAGAGGAGACAGTGGTAAGTAAAATCTTAAGAACTTTACTGCCTATATATGTTATTAGAGTTTTTGATATTCAAGAAATGAGAGTAGTAGCAAACAATATAGTTACTCTTGATAGTTTAATTGGTAGACTAATTTCATTTGAGATGAATAACTTTGATAATAGTGTCTTACCAAACTTAGAGTCTACATTTAAATCTTCTATGAGAATAAGTAAATCAAGTCATAGACACACATCTAGAAGAGATAGTGAAAGTGAAGGTGAATAAGAAGATCTAGATGAAATAGAAGCACTTATGGCCAGAAGAATGTAGAGAGGCAAAGGTAAATACAAAGGAAAGTTACCACTTGTATGCTTTAATTGTAAAGAGATTGGACACTTTGCTGCAAGATGTCCTAATAGAAGAAAAGATGATAGAGTTAATGACAGATCTTTTTAGAAGAAATCTGACAAAGGTGATAACAAGGATTACAGAAGTTATCGACAATCAGAAAGAAGAGATACCTGAGACTACAAAGATAAAGGAAAGAAAGCCAGCTACCTAGCCACTTGCAAAGATGAAGATACTGACACCAAACCTGATGAAGACATCGAGATGGTGTTTGTGGCTGTGAAAGATGATTCAGATGAAGATGAAAGGTATGTAGAATCTGCACTCATAGCTAAGGTTAGCAATAAAGACATCTAGATTATAGATAGTGGATGCACTCACCACATGACCTGTGACAAAGAAAAGTTTAACACTTTTGAGTATTATAATGGTGGTACAGTAAGAATGGGTATTGATACACCTTGTCTAGTTGAAGGTAAAGGAACTATAATATTGAATAACCTGATTAAATGTGAAAATGATTATTGCATAAAAGGATTGAATTATAATCTGTTGAGTGTTTCTCAGTTGAATAATTCAAGTCACAGAGTAGCATTTGAGAATAAGAAGGCAAAGATCTTCAATGAATCAGGAAGACTGATTGGTACCGGTGAACATACTAAAGGTAACTTATTCTATCTGAATGATACTAACACCACTTTCTTAATGGCTAGAAACAAAGACATATAGATGTGGCACAAAAGATTGTATCATGTGAATTTTGAAAACATGATGAAAATAAGAAGGAGAAATGTAAGAGGCTTACCGACAATGTCAAAACCCGACAACATCATGTGCAAGAATTGTCAAAAAGGTAAGATGAAAAAATATAGTTTCAAAATTAAAACCCATACATCTGATGATATTTAGAATTAGTCCATACTGATCTATGTGGACCAGTGAGGATAAAGAGTTATTATGGAGAGAGATATTGTATTCTCTTTGTTGGTGATTACTCTATAATGATGACAGTTATGTTTCTAAAAGATAAATCTGAAGCATTCAAGATGTTTAAATGGTATAAGGCTATGGTAGAGAAACAAAGTGGTAAGGCTATGAAATGTTTGAGATCAGATAAAGGAGGAGAGTTTATATTAGATGAATTGACTAATTCCTATAATGAGCATGGTATAAAAAGACAGGTTTCTGCACTAAGAACACCACAACAAAATGGGATTGCTGAGAGAAGGAACATATCCATAGTTGATTGTTCCAGAACATCGATGATAGAGAAAGGCATCACCCAAATCTTCTGGAGGGAAGCTTTCAGTACTACTATCTACTTATTAAATAGAGTACAATTGAAGAAAGACACAAAGAAGACACCCTATGAGCTATGGTATGGTAAAACACCCAATGTAGGTTACTTCAAAATCTTTGGTAGTCAATGTTATATCTTAAAGGATGGTAGAAATGGAAAGCTTGATGCCAAGAGTGATGAAGGTATCTTTCTAGGGTATTCCACCAAAAGAAAGGCTTATAAATGTCTTATTAAGGCCTCTAAAAAAATTATTGAAAGTGCAAATGTAAAGATAGATGAATTTGCAGAAAAGAATGAGTTGGAAAGCACAAAAGAACCAGAGGACTACAATAAGTTTGTATCTATGAAGAACCCAACACTTTTCCCGAGCAATGGTGCTTAATTCTCAAACAATAAAATATTGCAACCAACGGTTAGGCTGCAAATACCGATGGTCACGATAATGATCAAAATAATGTGCAAGGCGATGAAGAACAAAATGAAGGAAAAAATGATGATCAAGCTGATAGACAAAGAGTTGTACATGTACTTGCAAGATATGTAAGAAGGAACCATCCAAAGATTCATATCATAAGAGATAAGAAAGCTGGTACAAGAACACGAAGTAAGTCTTTAAGCTCAAACTATTTAATTTGTGAGTTTGAACCAAAATATGTCAATGTTGCACTTGATAATGAAGAATGGATAAGTGCTATGAATGATGAGATTGAGTAGATTGAGAAGAACAAGACATGGTCACTTATGCCAAGACAAGATGACAAGAATGTCATCAGTACTAAATGGATATTCAGGAATAAGCTAAATGAGAATGGAGAAGTCACAAGAAACAAAGCAAGACTAGTATGCAAGGGGTATGCACAAGAGGAAGGTATTGACTATGGAGAGACCTTTGCACCTATTTCTAGGCTAGAAGGTATAATAATACTACTTTCTTATGCTGCATTCAAAGGATTCAAGGTATATCAAATGGATGTCAAGTTTGCATTCTTAAATGGAATACTTGAGGAAGAGATATACATTGAGCAACCAGAAGGGTTTGTTTATCCAGACAAGAGAAACATGGTATGTAGACTTCATAAAGCCTTAAATTAATTAAAACAAGCTCCTAGAGCCTAGTATGAATGACTTCACTCCTATCTTATAAGTATTGGATTTGTAAGGACTAGTGAAAATAGTACTCTTTATTTGAAGGAAGATACTAATGCTAACACTTTGATTTTTAAAATATTTGTTGATGACATCATATTTGGAGGCAATGATATGCTATGCAAATAATTTGCTAATTAGATGAGAAAAGAGTTTGAGATGTCTATGTTTGGAGAGATCAAGTTCTTTCTTGGTCTACAGATCATGCAATAATGTGAAGGTATTTTCATTACACAGTCCAAATACATTAAGGAGGTCCTAAAAATATTCAAAATAGAATATTCTAAACCAGTTGGAACACTGATGGCTACTGGATGTAAGTTGACAAATGAGGACAAGACAATAGAGGTAAATCAGACTTTGTACAGATAAATGATTGGAAAACTCATGTATGTTGTATACACTAGACCAGATGTTGCACGTGCAGTAGAAATAGTTGCAAGATTTTTTGCTAACCCCAGGGAATCACATATGACTATTGTGAAAAGAATTTTAAGATATCTAAAGAATACTGAGGAATATGGCTTATGGTATATAAGAGAAGACAAATTTAAATTTAAGGTGTTTACCGACGTTGATTGGACTAGAAATATTGATGACCAGAAGAGCACAACTGGAGGAGCATTATTTATGGGTGACAAACTTATCACATGGGTTAGCAAGAAGCAAGGATGCATCTCTCAATCTACTGTAGAAGAAGAGTATGTTGATGCTGCTGCAAATTGCTCAAATATTGCATGGATCAAACAGTTACTAGAAGGTATGCATATGAAGATCTTAGAACCAATAATTATCTATTGTGATAACACCAGTGCAATAAACATTTCCAAGAATCCATTCATGCACGCTAAGACTAAACACATTGCTATCAAGTATCATTATTTGAGAGAACAAGTTCTAACAAAGGAAGTGACACTTGAATGTGTGCAATCCAAAGAACAATTAGTTGATATCTTCACCAAGCCACTGCCCAAGGATACATTTGAGTACTTGAGAAAAAGACTAGGGGTCAAACCCTTGTCTACCAATTAGTAAAATGACTGAAGGCTGCATCAGCCTAACATATTATCAGAATATCATTAATGTTGATTCAAGCAAAGAGATGAACTTCAAGGCTACATCTATATACAGACAAGTATATATCAACACTGAGCACCAGAGCATATTTCTGATGGATAAAGGTAATTCAAGGAATATATTATGGATGGAGAGAAATGAGTGTTTGACATGAATGTTAGATATTTTTTGAAATTATTGTCAAAGGGAGAGAAATTATCCATATTATCAGATCTCTCTGGAAAGGGAAAGATATTATCTACTATCACATTACTCCAATAGGGAGAGATTATATCCTTAGGGAGAGAAATTGTATGGAAAGATTATACAAAGGGAGAGTTGCTGTAAAAAAAAAGACATCAAAAGAGAAGAACAATCAAGGGAGAGAAATTGACACAAGGAGAGAACACAACACATCACAAGATAGAGAGTTGCAAGAATCAAATCTAAGCTAAAATAGAGCTTAGCAATGGTTAGACATTTATCGGTAATCAGAACAAAAATATTGGTAGTTTGATTAATCTCAACTATTGTATTTCATATTGTATTAGAAATAGTATAGTGTGATAATATAGTATGTTTCCATCAATGCCAAAGGGAGAGATTGATGACATGTAACCGATTGAATGTTTGACAATGTTAAGTTGAAGATAATACAAGGCATTAAATCAGTTAATGTATTGTATTTTCATTGATGTGAACTTGATATCATCTATACAGTCATGTACATAATTCCATAGACTTCAGAAAACCAAAGGAACAAAGGTTATACTTTTAGCAATGCATAAAAGTCAATTATTCACTAAGTGACAAACAACACTGATAGAGTGCACACTGATGGATAGAGAAAAGAAGAACAGTCACAGTGATACCAGATGATCAGAAGGATAGTGTTTCCCAATGAAGCAAAACCATAGGATGCCCGATGAGAAAAGTCAGAAGGTTTCCCGATGAGCAAAGTCAGAAGGTTGCCCAACGATCTAAAGACAGTGTTGCCCAACGAGTAAAATTCCAATGATGCCCGACAGATGGAGATCACGAAGCTAACTAGAGTCTCACCAATGGAACTATTAGTTGTCACCGATGACTAACTAAACTATTGATCGACGGAACAAAAAGTTTAGAAAATGACAAAATATCTAGCTGGCAGAGCTAAAAATAGACTTAACTGGTTGTCAACTTTGTTTTATTTGACTAGAGAAAAGTGATTGATGTAAAGATGATTTGTACAGTTGGAAAGAAGTTATCTATGAGATAAATCAAGAGTCATGCTTTAAATCTAATTGGCTAGATTGTTTTTCACACCAAGAATCAAGAATCAAGAAACAGTGAATATCATGTCTATATAAGAGACAAGCTTAATTCATTTACAAAAGGGATTTAAGGGGATTGAATAGAAAGAGGATGCTAAAGAGAAAATGATGAAGAACAACTTCATGCAGTCCTGATCAAACAAGCTAAAGGAAGAGCTAAGGAATTCTGTAGACACCAATTAATAGTGAGCACAACATCACAAAGCATAAAGTATGGAGCACAAGGATTAATTGATACATTGGTCAGAGAGGTAATGTACTTAAATAGATCTAAAAATCTACAATTCAAAGTTGCAATATGAACAATTCATAGTGTTTTAGTTTAACCATTGAAGCATCAAGTCTCTTAACTAAGCAGGACTTAACAGTCTTCTATATATTGAGGTACATCTCAAAGAGTGCCAAAAAGGTTGATTCATGAAAGTAGCATTAGACTTACCCGATACCTATTGACAGTTTAAGAAGGAGACTCGTTCAAGGATGGTAGCAATAGATGCCCAATACTATATGACAACCTCTATGTATAAATCTTCTAACAAGGTCACACTTAATAGTGTGTTTGTAACCTTTAATAGGGTTGGCTCCTAACAGGGCTCACTTCAGAAGAGTGAAAATTTGGGGTACTGGTCCCAGTAGTTTTTCCCTTAATAGGGTTTCCATGTTAAAAATTGATGTGTTATGTGTGTATGATTCATTTTTTTATTGTCTTGCATCTTACATATCTAACTCTGGATTGATCGGTATACTCTACTTATTTACTAAGTTTCGGTAAATAGTTATACTGCTTATCAGTAATCAAGAAAGAATAAGGATTGACAGAGCAAACCAAGCGACAGTTAATCTTTAGTAGTATTACATGGAATGCATCTTGTAGGGACATAATAATTTGAGGTTTATTGATTGATGGTTAAGTTTGAAGGGTAAATTTTTGAGGCTACTGATTCACCCCCTCTCCCAGTTATTACTAACATAAACCATTTTTTTGTAGGGATAGGTTTAGAACAACGAGTTGGAGTGCAGATTCAGATACCCTTTTTGACAAACTATCAGGATCTAGAAATAGATTTTTTGTGAGAGATTTTAGGTCAAAATCAACATTCTATTCTGGGTCAGAATCAGAGATTCTGGGTCAGAATCAGAGATTCTAGATCAGAATCAAAAATTTTGGGTCAAAGGTGACATTCATTTCTGGGTCAGAATCGACATTTTGTTCAGGGTCAAAATTGGAAATGCTGGGTCAAAGATGACATTGACTTTTGGGTCAAAATCAGAACTGATCCAGATCAGAAAAAGATTTTTGGGTTTTGTCTGTCTCTGCATTTTTGTTCCAGATCCGGTTGTAGATTTTCTAGAAACTCATTGTAGACTCTCGAAAACAACATTCTTTGGATCTGTAACATTTTTAGGTTAGTACTTTTCTTCAATTTATTTCAATTAAAATTTTTAATCTTCCTAAATCTATCACACATTCTTTTTTGTAAAACAAAATCTAAGGTCTTCCTCTTTACTCTCATTTCCAATTTATTAATTCATTTATGCATTGATCCTTCCTTTGGGGTTAATCAATTTGGATCCTTCGTTTGTGTATTTAAGGATAAAAGGAATATCTTATCTTCCCCACACATTTTGTATCTTACATTTCTTACATGATTCAAACCCTTTCCTTTTTATATGTTACTTTTTGGTGAACCCGCGATAGACAACTCTTTCCTTTTGGTGTTAGATTTACATTTTTATATTAGATCTTACATGAATATTAGATTAGCTTTCTTTTATGTTCTTGTATTTACATTTAAAAAAATTAAAAAATCAAAATCTTGTGTTTCCTAAATTGGTTCATTTGCATTGTATTGGTGTATGAGCTTTACTACTTTTAGTCTTACTTATAGTATCCTGACTAGAAGAATCCATAGACTTATGGGTTCCTTTGATCCTGAGTCTTCCTCTCCTTTCCTTAGGATCCTGAATGACAATTTGACCACCCATGATTCCAATCCTTCTATAGAGCATAACTCTTCTCACTCATCTCATGATGAGGATGATGCTTTAAGAGTTCCTCCTGAACAAGTCCAAAAACTTTCAACAGAACTTGATAAAATGGGAAATTGGCTTATTCAAGAAAACCATAATC
>MU223971.1:3394591-3420216 GCA_018584345.1 Thuja plicata | reverse complement strand
TATTAATAAATGAAATAAACTTATTTAATTCATTTAGAAATATAGGAATTTAATTATTTAAACAATGAAATTGCTTTTTAATAATTAGGGGACTATAGCCATTTTAATTAAATTAAATAGGCTAGGGTAATGGGTTAATTGCAAGTGGGTAATTGATTTAGGGATTCATTTAATTCCTTTATAATTAAATACTATAGCCATGTTTGATTTTGGTTTGAATTGATTTGAATCATATGGCTATAATAGTTAATATAATTTAGTGATAAAAATCACCTAGGACATTAAATTGATTCGAAGAACTATGCCAAGCAGTAACAGGGTCGTTTAGACATAATTGATGGTATGATCACACTTAAGGAAAATAGGGTCCATAGTTGGAACAGACCAAATTCAGGTGGTTACAGAAGCGACACACAAATTAAGGTGACATGAAAATTGAGGTGGCATGCAAATCAAGACAGTGCAAAAATCAAGGCGGTGCAAAAATTAAGGCGGCATAGAAATCAAGGTGGACTTTTGCCTCGTAAAGTGTGCCAAGGGTTGTGCATGAAAAAAATAGTCTGCAAATTTCAACTGTGTCTGAATTGGACATGCCTTATATGAAAATTGGGTTTCTTGGGCCTTCCAGACACAACCCAGATGTCAAGTTTTTTCCAAAGTGCCATGAAAATCCAAGATAAAAACCTCTCAAAAACACAGCTTTAAAGAACAAGGCCAAATCTCTCATGAAGAGAGTAGGGACATGAAAGTTCAGAGCTCTGATACCATATTGGAGTTGATGAAAAACTATCAACCCTACAGCTCCCAATAATCACCTGCATGCAAACACCTGTCATAGAAAGAGAGAAGCAAAAGCTATGGAGGCCAAAAACAACAGATCTGTGAAAGATGAAACATCCTTAATTGATTAAATAAAAATGGAATGGAATTAAAAAAAGATTCAATAATTACAAAGTGATCAATCCTTATAAAGGAGATCAAAACCCTGAGATGGGTGAAGAAACCAAGATTGGGTGAAAAAACCAAGGTTGGGTGAAGAAATCAAGGTTACATGAATAATTAATAAAAGAATCAATTATTGCATGCCTAAAGTTTAGCTTAAGTGAAATAGAGATAAAAGGGACTTAATAATTAAATCAAATGATGATTTAATTGATAAGTGAAATGTGACTTAATAATTAAATGAATAATGATTTAATTAATAAGTGAAAATACCCTTTTAATTCTAATAGAAGACATTGCAAATCTATTTCAAAATGGAAACTCTATTGAGAGCGATGCAGGAATTTCAGATCTACTCGAAAGGAACAATACATTGTGTGAAGAAGTCAGAAACCTGAAAAGAGAGTAAGAAATGTAAAAAGTAAGACTATGTGAAGTAGTGGAACAAAAGAAGAAATCTGAAGATGATAAAGCTATGGCTGAAGAAGAGAAAAGAGTGATGACTATCAGACTTGATGAAAGGATACATGATGTACAAATGATGACAACAATTAGGTTGACATGGCAAATCAACTGCTACTTGCAAATCAATAGATCAACAGGAAAGACATGGAAATTGTGAATCTGAGATCTGAGAACAATTATTTGAAAAATGAATTGAGATATGAGAAATAACTTAATGAGAGATTGAATAAATGAAATGAAGCTTTGAATTATTTTGAAAATTTGATGGAAGCATCAAGAAGATCTAAGGACTCTTCTGGATTAGGTCATGTTGAACAACAGACATCTTCTGAAAAAGGAGAATCATCTAAGACTGGTGAAAGAAGGAATGCAAATACAAAGAACAACAATCATGTATGCTACCACTATGGAAAACTAGGACACACAACAAATATCTTCCGAAGCATGAATGATAAGTCCAATACTAAAACTAAGTTCAATTGTTATTGCTTTAATTATAAGAAGTATGGACAACATGCACATGAATGTTGGGGAAAGGCAAGCAATACATCTCCCACACCTAGATTCAATGGGTATTGTTACAACTGTAAGAAATTTGGACATAGAGAAAAAGATTGCATATCTAATGCTAAACAACAATGGACATCAAAAACACAAGCAAAAGCACCTAGAAAAGGTAACACTTATAATTGGGATTACAACACTTGGCATAGTTGTCATTATTGTGGTGAGTATGGACATGTTCCAGAAAACTACATAAAGACACATTTCAGAGGAAAATCTAAGAGTTGGATGAATGGAAGCCTAGTTTGTTATAATTGTCTGAAAATTGGTCATACTAGGAGAGATTGCAAAACAAGGGTACCTGCTCCTACTGTTGAGAATATTAGAGCACAGATCAACCAGACATGGATAAGAAAAGAGGAACCAAGAAAAAGTGAAGCTACTATAGCTGAGGTCACCCAATCCAATGGATCAGGTGATCACACCATCACCAACTAAGAAAATGAGGTATGTGAGGAACTGTATTTATATTTCGCATCTTTCATCAGTTCCTAACATATAAAAGTGCAAAATTCCATATCTGCATATGTAAAGATGCATCAAGACACATTTTAATATATATACCAAGAAAATTCAATATGCACTATAGGTGCCAAGCAACAGTCTTATTATGTACTAAGACTGAGTTCTCTAGTGTATGTCAAGCTGGTATGATGACCAAGTAAGTTCTGTGATTGAGAGATAGGCAAGTTTTGTGAGTTGGCCGAGGACAGTTGTATGGCACTCACTCAATGGACAGAACATTTAATGCTAACCTAATTTCAACCATTTAAATTTATATAAAGGGAAGAACCGTTCATTTTCATTTTCACCATGTGATTGAGAATTTTACAGAGTGATTGAGCATTTAAGAACTTGATTTCAACAAATATTTCTCAAAGATTTCTATAGCGTGCCATCGGCAATCTTGAGTGAATAGTGTGAATTTTGATATTTGTCGAGGTACTCTGTTTGTTGTCTTCAAAACCCTATTTTTGGAAATCATGGCCGCAAATTCTTCCACAGAAGCTAAGAGTATGGAGAAGGAGTTGAGAAAAGTTCAATTGATTAGGAGTGACACTTGTGCACCTCCAAATTTTAGGGCAGTTCCTGAAAGTGCCATCCAGAGTGATCTGACCAGAGCCCTATCATTGATTCCACCCAAGGTACTTATGATTCATGATGTTAGATCGTGTTATATGTGCAAAGTGAGCAAAATTAGAGATCATGAGTTAAGGGAATCCTACAACAAATTGTGTGTGGACGGAGTCCTAAAAGATGATTATAAAGATCTAGCTGAGAGAGGGTTAAATCGTGCCCTAGATTTTCTAATGGACTTCAAAATGGAATGGATCAAGATTGTTCTTAGCCGCTTACATGACATGAACATATGGCTGGATAATGGACCAGTTAGGATTACAAAGGAGATCATACAAAGGGTAACTTGCTATCCAAATATTAACAAGAAGAGAACCATGAGATGTCAGAGTAAGGAAAATATAGAAGAATAAACTGGGGCTGTCTGGAATAAAAGAGGAATAACAATCTCAACAATCAAGGATTTGGAGCTTGATTTTGCAGTCAGGGTTATTGCTCACAAGTTTTATCAGTCAAAACGAATGGACAGTTTCCCATGTAATGCAGTCAACCAAGCTTGGAAGATTGTGAAGAAGGACCATGCATATGACCTTGACAAGCTTCAGTTGACACAGCTGGCCGAGAACCTTTCTTCAATCCGAAAGACAAAGAACTCAATATGTAAGTTCGGTTCTCTGCTAGTTTGCATATTTTTCTATGTACGGAATACATTTCCTACTTTTGGAGATATTATATGGAGGATAGACCAACCAATTACATAGTAGATCAATGCATTTATTGAGAAATTAGGTGGTAATTTTAATAATATAATGGGAACATACTTTGTGTAATTCAAGAAAAAGATGAGACTGAGAAGCAGATTTCCCAGATCACTAGTTGAGAAACACTATGAGGAGATTTGTTTCCTAGTGGATACATATTTTATCTATGTGTAGGCAGTAGTGCCGAGGGTATCATGGCTAAGGCCATTACCTTATGAAGTAAATGTTGATGAGATTTCTGTAGCTATAAAAGCTCTACTAGTAGAGGATATTGACAGTTCAGCTAGACATTTTGGAAATTATGAGGAAGCTAAGTCTAAAATCTCTATGGATTTGAAGGCTGGCACTATGGAGAGGAAAAGGAAAAATATTGTAAAGAATCTGAAGAAAATGGTTGGAATAGAAAGTGATGAAGAGATGAAGGATGCACCTTTGGGTTTATCAACAAGACATGGAGAGGATATGTCTAGTGAAGAAGAGGAGAGTGAACCTGAAGAAGAAATCATTGAGAAAGCCAAAGGAAAGTAGCTAGTAGTTGCCAAGGCAATTGAACCAAGCCAAGCCAAATCTAAGGCTACCCATCCTATTGCTAACCAACCTAGGACAAGGGCATCAACTATCTCATCTCTTGCCGAGAAAACTAAGGTATACACAAAGAAGAATGCTGGAGAGAGCAGTTCAGGGAAAAGAAAACAAGTTGAAACAAAGGCTGTGCTGAGCCAACTTAAGAAAAGACAGAGGAGGAAACTAATATTGAAGCATGAAGATGATGAGGAGAAGAAAAATACAAATGAACCCAGAAACATACCTACAACATCACATAGACCACTGACCAATATTGATGAGGTATGAAAATACATAAGAAGTACTGCTGGATTAGCAAGATTTAAATTTATCAAGTATGAGAAGCAAAGCATAGTAGATAAGCATAAGATTTAGGAATCAATATTAGATATGATGGGTAAATTCAAGATGACACCTATAGAGATAGGAGACCTTGTCCCCATAGAAATTTATGATATTTTATCACAAAATTGGTAGTATGCATTGATGACTGAAAGATAGATAAGGGAAGGGACGTTAGCTAAGGTCATTCCTAATTTAATCAAGAAACAAATAGCCAAATTTATTGAACAATATCAAAGGAAGTTTATTCCTAAACAATGAGCCTATGCAATATTGAAAAATGATGTTGAAGGTGTAGTATAATAGAGCACCAAAATTTGGAAGGAAAATTTTGGGCTATTGACCAAGAAGGAAGATAAGAAAGGTGAAGGCACCTCAGAGCTGAAGGAAATGGAAGACCAAATTGCTACTAATCAGACAGAGACTGAGATGGAACTAGAAGAGCAAACAGATAATGTGCAAACTATAGATATCACAACAGATAGTCCCATTGACACTGCACTTGGAGATAACAGAAATTTGGACGTCAAGGACCAGAATGAGCTGACAGACACAGGCGTGCAATCACCTATTCAAACAACTGAGGCCGAGATAGAGAAAGAAGGAGAAAAGGTGGTAAAAAATAATAACCCACCTATTTTAGAGGTTGTGCAAACATACTTAGATAGTGGAGATAAGATGGAAGAAATTGAAAACAAGCCTACAGAACAAGAGGCTATACAAGTGTTGGTGGATCTACCACACTCTCTATCATCTACTCCTACTGGACCCAAAATTGGGAGTATACCTGATCAACAGGTAATCTTGACTCAGTTAAAGATTGCACTTGAAGTTAATACTGAAAAAGGAAAGGATATTGAAGAACCTAAGCTGAGTATCAGTTCACTAGAACTCAAGAAGAAGAAGCTAAACAAGAAGAAGTCACCAAGCTTAAATGTCACATTAGATGAAGTTATTGTGATTGCTAAATGGGATCCAAAGAACTTGTCATATGAGTAGATTTAGACTCTTCAAGACCTATTAAAGAGGAAGAAGAGACAAGAAGAAATGAAGAGGGAGCACAAGAAGAAGAAATTCCTCCATGATATAAAGGATATTTTTGTTAAAGCATTTGACATGGAAGATGAAAATAAAAAAGCACCAATTCTAGAACAGTTAGTTTACATTGTGTAGAAAGTGAATGATGAAAACATTGAGGCCAATGAAAATTTGTTGCAATGGTTTGAGAGAAAATTTGAGAACAAAGTCTTGGAGAAGATATCAGAAGAGATTGCTACCAAACAGGTTGAACTTTCTTCTCTTGTTAACATTCTTGAGGAAGTTGTAAATAATGTTTATTATTTGTACAAAAGATTATATGATGTACAATTCTTTACAAAGGATAATCAATAGATTATTGAGAAGTTGCAATGAGATTTTAAGTCAACAGTGAGCTCATTGAGCGTGGATGCTAGTTCTAGCTCCATACATTTTGATAGGTTGACACATGCACAAAGAAGGTTAGCCGAGCTTATGGCTAAAGATGGCCGAATAAGGGCCAAATTTATAATGATTTAGACTAACCTGATACCTCATCTAGAGGTTATTCAGAAGGAACTTGTGGCTGCACGTGAATTAGTCAAGAGAGATCCTCATATTTCTATTGCAGATAGTTTGGTAAGTCTAGCTATCGAGCTAGAAATTAAGTTATAGGTTATGAAGTTTGCTAAGGATAGTTGGGATACAACATTTGCATTGATTTTACAAATTCATAAGCCATTTTTGGATAAATATAACTTAACCCCTACAGCTATCAGTGACAAAAACAAGGGGGAAACAAATAAGGAAACAGACAAAGATGTGCAACAACATGCATAATATTTTTTTTTTGGCATGTACACTTTGTAAATATTATATGAAGATTGAGGTATAATCTTAGGAGGAGTATGTTGTGTACTTAGGAAAATTTTGTGGATATAAAGAAATGATAAGTGTTTTTTCCACTAATATCAAAGGGGGAGATTGTTGATCTCTAAGTTTTGTTGATCATTGGTGTCCCACACTTAGTCATTTATCTAGGCAAGATAGTCGGCCATCACTGAGACCGAGCTATCCAGTATAGGCTAAGCAGTAGTTATTTATAAGCAGATAGTAGTTGTTGAGTTACACAGAAGTTGAGTGAAGTTGATCAGTTCATGTCGAGTGCCAGAGTCTTCATATGCTGAGCAAGACAGTTTTGTCATACATGTCAGGAATGGCCCAAACTTGAAGGTAAAATATTTTGAGCTGACTTGTTTGGGTATTTAATGTTTTCAATGAAGTTAATTATGCATTAAATCATTTGATCCAATATGTGGCATAGAGCCAATCAAAAAATTGGAATGCCCAAGTAACATAAGTATTTGATCTTGATTGTTGATCTAGATCTCATTGGTAGATCTGTAAGGTATATAAGATTGCTTCTTACCCTAATTTGGAGGGTGTGTGTATGCATACAATAGATATGCGAAAGTTTATTTTGAGTTAAGAAGCATAGATCTAGTAGAGCAACAAAGAAGTGAGCAACATAGTAAATTTATATCAGATTATTAGATTAGAGAAGGTATTGAAAAGAGGAGATCCATCATCAACATCTGAGTGCATAATGAAGGATCAGATCTTGAGACATTCTAACAAGTGTATCAAGTGAAATCTCTTAATAGAGTGGCTCTAATAGACCTTTCTAAATCTCTTAGCTGAGTGCTTACTTTATTGTAAGTTTAAATCCTTTTACAAGGTAGATTGTAATGATCTGTAGCTCTTAACTGAGAAGACCTTTAATCAGGTAGATTACAAATTATGATCAAACTTTGTAGCCCTAACAGGTACACTTTATTGCTGTAGTAGTGAAGATTTTTGTGGGTGTCATCCCTACCCTAGTTTTACCTTATTGGGTTTCTAGGTTACCAAATTATGTGTCTTGAGTTACTTATTTTATGTTATGGATGCTACTGGTTGATAGATCAATTACATTTATGATATGGTTGTGGATCAATTTGTTTTAAGTGTTAAAAGCTATAAGATATGATTCAACCCCCTCTCAGTATCTTTCTTTCCTATCTTGTATTTCCAACACATCCAACAATTTAAAAATAACAATGGTCTGCAAGTTTCCTTAACTAATTTAATGCATTGTGAACACAACATTAAGGAAAAATTGACTAATTTTATTGGTAGATTTAAACAATTGTATGCTCAGATTTCTTATCTTGTTCTTGATATTGATATTCAACATATGTTTATTTCAGATTTACAAAAGGGTATTAGAGATAAGATCATGCTTTCTGAATTTACCTCTTTTCAACAACCTTGTGCAACACGTCATCATTATCAATTACAAGTGAGTCAATTTGAGAGCAACACTCCAATGGATCCTATTCCAGTTGATAAGAGTGACACTGCTCCTAATCCTAATAATTTTCAAAAACCTAACAACTATGTAAAGATCAATAAATAGGCAAATGCAGTCACTGATCAAGTTGTTTTTGCATCCAACAATGTCACTTCTGCATCCATGGCTTTCTGTTTGAATCATATGTTTACTCCGCTCTCTGAATATTTATATTCTATTATGAGTAGGTTGTTAAGTGCTAATATGATTACCTTGCCTCCTGTTTGACCTCTTCTCCCTACCACGATGGCATCAAAATCCTTTGATTCTAAAGATTTTTTTCAATACCATTGACATAATGGCCATGATACTAAAAAAATTTATTCTTGAAAGCATAAGGTTCAAGACTTAATCGATTCTAATGCTTTATCTATTGATAATTTTGATGGTAATGGGAACAAATCTATCTCTCATGCTAATCAAAACCTTTAAATCTATACAAATCCTTAACCTACATGTGATACTAATACCATCACTCAACCATCTTATGTGGATATTGTTTACGATTCAAAGATGGATGATCTCAATCACATTGTTAATCATGTGGAGTGCACTGTTTCATCCCAATCTACTATTCAAGATCCTTTGCCTCCACTTCAACTTCAACTTCCACCTAAACCTTAGAAACAAACTAAGGATGAAAAACCTAGGGAACTCTCAATTGCCTTTGATGATTCTGAGACTATTAAGGCTCCCGATGGTCCCCTTTATATTTATTCTAGGATTGCTAAGATACCTACGCGTGATTGTCTTGTTGATCCCACATATTTAATAAATGTCATTACTAAGGAAAACTTTTTTATGAAAAAAATACAACGTGATTGTAATGATACATATGATTTATGGATCCAAACTTGTAATGGTTTTCTCTATCCTTCACTTGGTTCTATTAACTTGCCTGTTGAACTTCATGGCAAATTTGTAGATACTACCTTCATTGTCATTCCTACTTTTGATCAATTTTAAGTCAAATTTGGTTTGCCTTGGTTAACTACCATGCATGTTGTTGCTTCTCCTATTCATAAGTGTATTAAGTTCATTCATAATGGAGAAGTGAAAATGATTAATCATAGTTTGTATCAACCTTCTAGGCCTAGAGATTGTGCTACTCTTGATTTATTTTGGCCTTCATTACCTAATTCATGTCCTCCTCACCTTAATATCCTTTTTTGTTCATATCAAGCCTATAAACATTGCAAGATTGTCGAGTTAAGCATGCCTCGGATAGATCTTAACCATGGTCTTTTACCCACTCCTTCCATACCTCCTTTATCCATTACAGCTAGCTCTATTACTCAACCTCCTAGTTTTTCTTCTTAGCCTACTACGAATCCTAGCAATCCTCCTATAGAACTAGTGAAGGAACCAGTTTTTATTCCTCCTCGTTCTCAACATGTGTCAAACAAAATGAAGCGTAACAAATCTACTAATGAAATTCATAAGAAGTGTAGGTCTAATGCTAGGGCCTATGCCTCTATTCTTCAAAATTATTTACCTTCCTTTGACCAACCTATGTCTGATGTGTTGGAAGAAGTTAATATTCATAATGATGTTAAGATGAATGATTATGATGATTCTATTCGCATCTTAGATCCTCTTTTAATTAATCTTGATGAGGAGGATACTCTTGATGATCCTATTGATCCTAGTGATGAATATGAGACCATCGATCTTGATACTGATTTACCTCATTTGCTTTCAACTCAATTTATAATTACACCTAGTATCGAACAATGTGATTCTTAAGAGGATCCTTGTTTGGAACTGGCTGTTATTCCTACTGTATTAGATATAGTCCCTCTTGCGAGTTTCCCACCTTCCCTAAATGATATAAACTGAGATAGGGAGATTAGGCGATGCACTTGATTGGCTTGTACTTCATGGTAGCACTTTTTGTGTTTACTTGTTGTATTGTGCTTCTCCCATAATGTGTTTGCTAAATTATTTGTTAGATTATTTTATACAACCCTTGTTACTTTGTTGGTGCAAGGTGATAAAGGAATCAAACCTCTTGTACAATTCCTCTATATGTATCTTTACTCTGCTATATGTTATTTTCATGTTATTTTGTACTTGTGCTATTGTTTGTAAATGTTTTCCTTGTGTAGTCAACTTGGATCTGTGACATGGTAGCACTAATTCTTTTTGGTCTCCATGTTGTGGTCTTAAAAGACTCTTCTTCCTAACTCTTGAGTTTTCTTTCCTCCATGGTGATTGTAGTTATACTTCTTTGGGAAATGATGTCAATTTATTTTCAATAATATCATATCTATATATACATATTATCTTATGATCATATTGACCCCACAGTAGGTAGATCCCTTTTGTGTTCTTTGTATGTTTATGTGGTATTTCCCTTAATTTGTCTTCATTTGGGGGCATCTCCTAGTGGAAGCGTAATCTGTAGAGTTGTTTATGGTTTTGTTAAAGTCATTGCTCCTGTTAAATTTTTAGAAATGACTTTAATGTGGGGGCATACACTCTACTCACTTTTTGCACACACGCACTTTCAAAATATTTTCAAACTTAAAATTTTTTCCCTTTATGTATTAAAGACTAATCATTAAAGCATGGATTTTTACCTTATAGGATCTCTTGATCCCTTCCATTGTAGACTAGTTTAGCCTTTTGAGTAAATGGTTTGGGGTCATGTTAAGTGCCTTGAATGGGTCTCTGACTTGGATTTGGCCTTTTCCCCTATTCTGCCTCATTTCCCACTTTTCTCTAGCCTATTTCTGGCACCCTAAACTGCCAATTGAGACTTTCGACCTTAGGGTCAAAATTGACCTTTTTGCATCAAGGTCAACCTCAACCTTGACCTAGGTCAGAATCAACCTTTTTCTGACCCAAGGTCCAAATTTCAATTTTTTAGGGTTTATGGATGTCAGGCTTCGAAAAGATTTAATTCCCACTTTTGGGTCGGCTGTTTCAGTCTTTGAAGCGATGATTCTTAAATTATATTTAATATAGGTCCACTTCTAGGTATATAGGTCTAATTGGAATTTAATTCTCCTATGCAGACCTCTCTAGAAGATTGTGCCCTAAATTCATATATAAGGAAGCCTTCTCCTCTCATTTTCTCTAACAATCCAAGACACAAGAACCAAATCCATCCATCCAAATTCTATGCATGATCTATTGAAGCAATAATCTATTATCAAGCATTCAAGAATTCAAATAATTTCAAGCATACATTTCATCAAGGAGATCCATTGATAGCCATTGAAGGATTCAAGCTCTATGGAGCCCTCTTGTTGAATATTTCTCCATCCATATTCCTCCAAGCCTCTTGCTATTTCAAAATCCACTCAAGATTGGTGTTGAAGATTTACAAGCAATTGATTTAAGACATCCTAGATCCAAAATTCTATATTCTACATCCATTTGGTGCATACATACTTGTGGATCCATGGATTTGAATCTGCCACTCGGGTTTCTATACAAGCAAGGTGAATTTGTTCATTTACTTTGTTTGATTTATTCAACTTCAATTATACTTTGAGGTTAATTCCAAAATTGGGTTTTGACCAAGGCAAACCCCTCCCCCCCAACAAACAAACCATTTTTTTTGTAGGGACAGGTTTGAAACAATGAGTTGGAGTGCAGATTTGGATACCCTTTTTAGAAAACTATCAGAATCTGGAAATAGATTTTCTGTCAGAGATTATAGATCAGAATTGACATTTTGTTCTGGGTCAGAATCAGAGATTTTGGGTCAGAATCAGATATTTTGGGTCAGAATCAGAGATTCTACGTCAGAATCAAAAATTCAGGGTCAGAATCAGAAATTCAAGGTCAAAGGTGACATTCATTTCTGGTTTAGAATTGACATTTTGTTCAGGGTCAGAATCAGAAATTTTGGGTCAAAGGTGACATTGACTTTTGGGTCAAAATCAAAATTGAGCCAGATCGGAAAAATATTTTTGGGTTTTGTCCATCTCTGTGTTTCTATTCTAGATCCAATTTCATATTTTCCAGAAACTCACTGTAGACACCTGAAAACAACATTATTCAAATCTGTATCATTTTGAGGTTAGTACTTTTCTTCAATTCATTATTCAGATCTGTATCATTTTGAATCTATCACACATTCTTTTCTATAAAATGGAATCTAAGGTCTTCCTCTTTACTCTCATTTCCAATTGATTGATTCATTTATGAATTGATCCTTTCTTTGGGGTTAATCAATTTGGATCCTTCCTTTGTGTATTTAAGGATAAAAGGAACATCTTATCTTCCCCACACATTTCTTATCTTACATTTCTTACATGATTCAAACCATTTCCTTTTTATATCTTACAGATACCATCTATCTTTCTTGAAGACTCTTTATCAAAAGGGGATTAATGTCCTTTATCTTCAATCGAATAAGGGGTGCAAAGGTATCATAAATGCTCTAACATAAATATGATATCCTACCATTACTACCTGAAAAGCATTTCCAAGGGATCATAGATGCTCTATCCTACCACAGACACATGTGTGTTCCTTATCATAGCCTTAACACAAGCTCAATCTCGTGAGGTTGTAGTGGACCTAATTAATCTAGATTAACCAATAACAACTTCCACTTTCTACATTGAAAAAGTACCATATCTCTCACTTCAGGGGTGGGTTATTCATTACTACCATGTCATGTTGTATTTAGTTGTATGTATCTCTAATTGTTTATTTTCTACTATGAAATATTTAGCATATGTATCATGTGACTTATGTAAATCTGATTATGATTGACCTTCATAACATTGAACAAGCCACTCTAAACCAAAATATTGGCCTGCTCAATTTTTTCCAATAAACTAGGAACCATAGTGACAAGTAAGCCTGTAAGTGTAATAGAAGCCACCCCTATTCCTAGAACTTTGAACTGCCTACTATGCAATCTACATATTTAATCATAAAGATATTGCCTAAACATCATTCATTTCTAGATCAATATCTCTTCAATCAATGTTCACAATTTGGTGAAGATTTTTCACTATGATGGATCAAATAGTCCTTAACCAAATCTAAGGTATTTCACTTCAGTTTGGCTAACTTTTTGTTGTGTTAATTCAATTAAATAGGGTTTGTTGCAACTAATAACTCCCTTTAAATTTTTAGAACATAAATTATGTACACATCATCACTAAAATTAGAACATACATGCTTTAATAGGTGAGTGCATAATGAATTTAAATAAAAGAAACTAGATAAGGTGTGTTACATTCAATTTGACTGAATAATCAACTAGTCTGACGAAGCAATTAGTGAACTCTAACAACTAATAACTCCTAATCAAAGTGAGACTAAGTTACATAAATAAATCAATCAAGTCTCAAATAGGTAGCTAGCTACTAATTTGAAATATGATGCCATACAAAGCCGGGCATCATTCTCCTACACAACTACATCCTCTCCATGTTGTTCTCTCTGTCATGCACATGTTGATACCTGCTACTGTCACTATTGTACCATCACCATAAAATTTCCATATTTGTAGTACATAACATGAGAGAAAACTTATATGTCTCATACAACTAGTCAATCTGAGTCTTGAAGAATCTAATACTACAATTAGTCCAATTAAATAGTTTTCAATGGGTCTTTTAGGAGTACATGTGTTGCATTTGTACATGTGTACAAGTGTACATGTGTTGCATTTGTAGGGTTTTAGGTGTACATGTGTTTCATTTTTAGGGTTATTGATCAGTAATTGACCTTGAAGTTGATTTGAGTGCCAACACAAAGGGTATTTCATGTTGCTTCTTATTCATAGACATATGGGTAAGGTAATAATTTAAAAAGTAGGAGATATTTTCCACAAGTCAAATTGTGATATTGCTATCAGGATTCAACTGTGTAGTTTTTGAGTCAAACTCATTGACCCATGTTTCATGAGTAGTGGTTCACAAGAACCCATGTCTCATGAGCAGTGTTCCATTCATTCTCATGAGATATGGGTTCATGTGAACCACTACTCATAAAACATGGGTCAACAAGTTTGACTCAAAAACTACACAGTTGAATCCTGAAAGCAATATCAAAAATTTTTAAAAACCAATTAGATTCATCTGAAATAATATGAATTAATTATTTGAAAAGAAAATGGTTCATATGAAGTATCATTTGATAGAAGATGATTGTAGAATACTGAGATGATGAATTATGAAGAAGATTTTAAAATGTTGCACCAATTTGAATTGGATCAATCATCCTTTTCAAATCTTCTTCATCAATCACCATCAACAATTTTCCAAGAGCAACACCTTTCTCTATATTAATCTTGGTTTACATTTCCCTATAATCCAGATGCAAAATGTTTCCATGAAGTACGTTAGGGGTATAATGCATTCAAGCAAAAGGCCCTAGAGGATGCTAAGTCTTTTGTACTAGAAAACACCTTTTTCTTGGTAATTTGAAGCCATCAATGGAAACTTACAATCCTAAACAATTAATATACCATTGATGTCTTCATAATTATTAAGTGAAAGGGAGTTCTATGATCTAGAACCCCCTTTGGTGATGATCCTATGTAGTTCCACATTGACATGACATGTTCCTTAGAAGAATTTTAATCTCACAACAGCTGAGAAATATAAATGTAGGCATCGTGGTCACAATCCTTCGGAGACACAACATAATTGAGTGGTGTCTCCAAAGAATTGTGACCATGATGCCTACATTTATGTTTCTTAACTACTGTTTCCCAGGACCCCTTATGACCCTTTACGATCCCTAAGAATACATATTACAAGTCTTAAAGTGTCGTAAAGGGTCATAAGAGGCTCCTAGGAGGGGCCAGATGAGCTTCCACTTTCACATGGTTGGCCATGTTAAGTAGAGAATATTAAACTATTCTCGAAACAAAGAGAAGTTTAATATTTTAAGGCCTTCAAATTGCCTTAGATGCTAGGATATAGACTAGATATTGGATGCTTTCCTTCAAATATTGAATTTACTTGCTTTCTTGAATGCTTGAATGCAAAATATTGAGTGTGATTTCTTATCATTGATCCATTGGCCCTTAGTTTTTTACCTTGATGTCAAAGACGCACAAAGGCACAAGTATTTAGTTTTTTAAGGTATTTAGTTGATCATTTCCTTCCATTGGTATGGATATTATGGTACATTGACATTTGAATTCATTTTCCTAATACATGATGAAGTATATTATTGATTTTAGTACAGTATTTTTTTGTTTCTTTGTACTCATGATTGACAATTTACCTGTTATGTTCTTGACATAGTCTTGAATTCATGTTTTAGTATCATATTGGTACAAATACTGTCTTTAGTATGATAATGTGTACTTAAGAGTTTGACATATTTTGGTATGAACATGAAGTGATATTCTTGTTTCACATTCATTTCATCTCAATTCACTAGTAGTCTATATGCCTTATTTGAACCTAGGTATTTATGACCTATATATTTCTCTTTAAATAAGCAATTAATAGCTCATCAACTTTCATTGAGAAGACGTTAATTTCTTATTTGATACAAAAATATATATGTTACCAATGCCCTACATATAAGTTCTATATGTTATTAATAAGAATATGTATATGAGTGTCTTTACAAGGATACATCTCTTCTCTTAGCTGAACTATTTGGTTCCTATCAGTATTAGAAGGTTATTTCTGTGTTGGTTAACTCTGGAAGTTAGTGGCACTGAAAAATGATGAAATGGTTGTTCTAAATTACTGTTTTGGGTTGATGCTTTTGATTCACTACTATAGTGACAGTTGACTCTTTGAAAAATTGTTCTATCTTTGTTCATACAGTATTTGGTTTTGAATATCAATGAAAATACTCTTCCATCACATGGTAAATACACTCCTATTTGGAATACAAATTGCTAGTGTATAGAAATTATATGATGGTTGGGATTCTTGTTTTAAAATGATTATGGTTGAAGTTTTTGTAAATGTCTAAATACATTATTACTATGGAAGTCCTTGTACACACAGTTGAAATTTCTATTGAACTCTTAATTGTTGACATTTTAAAATGGCATCATTCATGTATCATCATACGCGAGCTTATTATGTGCTCGACATACAATTTTTTTTGCTGAGGCATCATTGTTTATGTTTTGGGCACATGGGTTTTATTATGACATTAAAGGCATCATTATAAATTTTTTTTAGTTTTATTATGACATAGAAAATATCATTATTGTTTTCCCTAAGGAAAAACATGAAAATAGTTTAAGGGTACTTGAATTTTGTGGTTTCATTTGGAAACCCTAGTTGTGAAAGCTAGGGTATAGTTGTAGAACAAAGATATTGTGTTGAATCCAATTCAAACATTTATTGTGGTGTTTAAAGGGTAGTTGGATTACTTGATTATTTTCTTCAGTTAACAGGTAGTCTTGTTGTAAACTCCTTCAGTTATTGGTATAAGGAAACAGTTTTTTGAATTGGTTTAGATATGATGACAATTGTTGAGATAGTTTGGATTTAGAGTTTGAGATTATATGTTTATAAAATAATTGTTTATTATGAAGGAAATACTTTATTATTATTTGAATATTATATATATGCATTCGAGTTTTGAAGAAATAACGACTAAACAAGAAAAAGATTGAATAAATTGAAAATACAATGAGAATGTAAATATTGTTGATATCTTTCAGAACTTTGAAAAGTGGGGTTTTAGTGTGTATCTTTTGAAAAGAAGTATTCAGGGGTTATCATTGAATACATTTATTGAAATGGAACATCTCTATATATATGATGTGGTCATATTGTGTAGATAATTTCACTCTATGCATTATATGTTTATGTCATCTAAATAGAGGATTGTGTAGAGTTTTATATACATTTATTCCCGAAATCTCAAATAATGAGATATTCTGGAAATGCTTTAAAATGATACAGAGATAAAACTTTGTACTTTTATAATCTGAGACATATTCAATGAGAAATACAAGCTAGTGTGGCATTCTTGATTTTCATCCAGTGAGGCATATATATCTATTGGCATATTTTATAGGGAGTGAGGCATTTATAACTAAGCCAACGAGGCATATTTGAGTGGTTTTTCTACCCCGTGAGAGTTTTCTACTCAAGAGAAATTATGTTATGTTTACTCATTTTAAATCTTATGCTCATGAGTTAATGTTTATCATAAATTGTTTCATTATATTATTGTGGTTCATCTTTGATTTTGATATGTCAATTTTAGTTGTCATGATGCCTATATTAATTCAGAAGTTTCATGATGTTCATATATATTGCTTCATCTTAGTTTAATAGAAGTTGCCTTTGATATTCATGTTTGTCTTGTTAAAAGTTTGAGTTGATGTATTGTCTTAATAATGTCTATGAACACTGTTGATTTTGAGTATACCTATTCTCATGATAGTTATGTTCCAAAGTATTGAAATATTATTTCAAGTTCATTTGATATTAGTATACCATTGATTCACCCCCATCTTAGTGGTATTGTACTCAACATGATCTCCATGTGTTTCCCAAGCAATGAGAGCTTCGAAAGGTTTGACTTTGGTTATAAGGGAAGTTCAGACCAAAAACAAACATCTTTTATCAATGATCCAAAATGGTAAGAGCTGATCATTATGTGTCTATGCAACCTCTGATAATCATACAAAATTGAATCATTTTATAGTATTGTAAATGTAAAGTTTTGTAATAAACATAACTAACTTTTTAGCAATCACTCAAAAGGCCTACATGCTGATAAATTTGCATATTGGATGATATTCCAGCTTATAATGTACGCGTGAAGGAATTTTATGCAGGAAAACAACTTATTTCAACATCATTTGATGTTCATTTTGATACTGGCACTTCATTTACATATTTGGCTGATCTAGCATATAAATATCTTACCTCAAATGTGAGCCACTAGAACCATCTTTTTTTTATGATAATTTTAACTACGCCCTTAAGGAGTGACCCAATTAACTAATGTGTGGACTACAACAGTTTCACCTACAGGTATTTGATCCCATTGTAACAATAAATGACATCCCTTTCGAGTTTTTTTATAGTCCAAGGTTCGTGCAAATTTTACAAAACTATGTATTTTGCTCTTTCCTTTTCCAGGAGCATTCATAGAAGCATCATTTACAAAGAAATAATATTTTTGATAATAGTTGTGCAGTGATGATCAAAGCATATCCTTGATCTTCAATGAAGGAAACAACTTTCCTCTTCATCAACCTTTTCTAAAAATTATTGGTGATCAGGTAAACTTTCAGTATCATTGGAATTTGAACCTACAGGCATTCTCTTGCTAAATGCATCCATTTATATTTTGTCTTATTTCTTTTTACCCTGCCAGGATCCTATAAATGTGGTAGCTTATTATCTGGCAGTGCTTTAAAGCTCAAGCATTACAATTATTGGTGGTAAGTTTAGCACCCTAGGCCTAAATTGATTCTCACAAAGGGTACTATACTAGTATTCTAGTCCATTCTTTAAAGTCCACTGAAAAAAGGAGGAATGTTGCAGTTGTAATACCGTTGGGCATGGTATCTCAACTTTAGAGGGAGACAACTATAGATAAGTATAGAATTCATTCTTAATTCACATATGTGGATGTGTCAGTGACTCTATTCAATGTGGAATATTTTTTTATTTACTGCCCCCATTCTCTTTCTAGATTAGTTATGAAGTTTGAGTCTACTTTCTAAAGCTGGCCCTTTTTTTCAATACTTTTGTTTGATGGAAAAGAAGCTGCATTACTGAACACATTATTTTATGTTTATAAGGAATTATTTTACTCAACTAAATGCACATATAATAAACCCAGAAACACTCCAGCAATAAAAATATTTGTATTTTTTTGTATATACTTCAAAGTTTAAACAACACATGAAAATTAAAATTTACCAGTCTAATACAAATACATGCAAATCTGATAATACTTACATAATGACCCTGATGACACTAAGAAACTCAAACCTACTTCTTGAGCATTTCCCTCCCCAATATGGTCTGATAGCCATGCATGAAGGTTTGTCTTCAAAGGCCACAAGCTGTTGTACAGAGCAGTTCCTCTCCTCGGAATAATTTGTTTAATTTTTGTTTCCATTCTAAGATGTCCTTCTCTATACCCCAATGCTTTTTATATTCCATGCTTTCCTTTTTTCATTCCTCAATCAAGACATGTTAAAGGCTGGTTTATTTAATATACAAGACTAAAATGGTTGCTTGTTTTTTTGGGATTGGTCATTGTAGAGTTGGAAGGTTCTAAACCCCATGAAAATAGCCTTGGTTCCTAATTCATGACATGCATTGGAGGAAAAGTCCACTGTTGCAGCCTGAAAAAGAAGGAACAAGAACCCCAAGTTTTGGTGTTTGCAGTACTTGCAAAGTCTTCTTGCTTGAGCTTTGAAAAGATAGTATTAGAGGACCCTAGAAACCATACTTGCCAAGATTTTTCTATGTTATTTTCTTGTGTTGAGGTAGATACTACTATTGTAGTACAAATAGGAGTTAGGAAAAAAATCAGAGAGTTACATGTTTGCAAGACTTTTGAATACAACTAACTATGGAAAGTGGAGTCTTAAGGGTCTATAGGAAGTTATAACCCTTATTAGAAGTCCGTGATTGATGAAAATTAGTTATCCATTGTTGTGATTTGGTAAAGGAAGAGTGTCTCTAAGAACATTATAAACTAAGTGATTGGAGATTGAAAAAGTTGGGAGGAAATATCTTATGCAACAAGGGATCCAGAGACTTGTCTTGTGAAAGGAAGTGCAGACAATCCTATTGAAGGATTAAGTGAAATTGAGAAGATTATTAAATTGTAGAAGAGGGTAATCCCACTAAACTTCTTGTTGTGTGCACTCTGCACCAAATTTAGTGTGTCATGTATATGTTTGAAAAATGACTTTGTAAATATGAGATATTGATGATTTTGAGATGATTGTATTTGATTTTGATATGAATCTAGGTGTGGGTGTTAGGATCAAAATTAGGGAGTGGATCTCAAAGGGGTATGAGGCCCAAAGTAGTTGCCCAGTAACCCATTGGAAAGTTGACCAATGTAAGTGATAAAATAATAAAATAATGAGGAAAACACATTAATAAGATAATTGAGAATTCCCCCTGTGTTCCTTGAGTGCTCGTATTGAATAAGGACATATTGGGAAGGTATGGCCATCTGTGGGGCATTGATTTGGCATAATCGAGTCTCCTTGTCCACATGAAAGGATTGCTTGATTCCACATGAGTCATCCCTTTGTGCTATGAAATGACACTCCTACTTATGAGTCTATAACATCCAACCCCTATGTAGACTTGAGTAGTGACCCTATGTGGATTCATGACATAGAATCATCCCACTTCTTGATGTTTCAATGTAATTTTTGGGCTTTCTTATGATAATGATTGATCTTACTTAATATTTATACTTCATGTCTTATGTGTGTGTAAGCCTTATATCTACCTTGTGTTTTTTAAATAATTATATGGGTCATGTGGCTATCTCCAAGCATGGTGAGGTGAACCTATGAGCTCCACATGGTTGGGTGGAATTTCCAACCATAATTGGGGACCATTGTACTTAGTTTGAGATTGACAGTGGAGGCTATCACACCACTTCCTTCTCACATTCCTTCTTACCTTCTCATTCTTACAAATGTAAAACTTTATTGTAATGATTAAATACATTACATAAAAAATGATTATTTATATATTTAAATACTCCAATGTGGAAAATTCATAATATTATGATGGATATGTATATGGTAGTTTTATGTGATGCAGTGTTGGTATTGGGCATGAATCACTCGTGTTTATGCTTCTCTTCTTATTTATTATTCTTGTATTTATCATCGTAACAATTCCAATAGTGATGTAAAATGAACTTAAGAGTGTTTATTAGGGTATCAGAAGTTGATATAGTCACCTTCATGCTTGGTATTAGAAGTTGATATAGATTTTTATGGAGGCTTATAGTTATTTTGGTTATCTTTTGATGTGTTTGAGATCAAGATACTCCTTAACAGAGCTCATCCATGACACTTAGGATCTACAAAATTGTCTTATTTTTTGAGATAAGTCTTGTAACTTCAGGGAGGGTCTTGGGTGATTGTAAGAAAAAAAATACCTTTTCCAAGGTTTTGGGGGACCTTTCCCTTCAATTTTTTTTTTGGGTATTTAGACTTCTACTTGTGTAGAGTTGTGTAGTGATTGTTCAACCCAACCATGGGGTTTGGACTCTATATCATTGCATGATCCTTATGGTTAATCATTATATTTCATGTTCCATGTTATTTTATGTATGAACCCTTTCTCCCAAGGGTTCCTTGGTGGAGTGTTACTAAACATTAGTACGACCAAAATCATCAAACTAGTACATTTGAGGCCTAATTCAGTGGAGGCTAGAAGGGATATTTTTGGAGATTTGCTATATGTCTAAAAAAATTCTAGAGAATATCTTCTTTACTGAGCTGAGGTGGGAAAAAAGTGAGGATGAGGGTTTCTAGATTGAGTACTAGTGTAGAGATGATGATTCAATAACCTTTGTCTATAAAACCTTCACAAATATCCCTTCTTTGGCCTCCACTCATACCTCTTCTAAGAATCTAGAAACTTTGAATACTGTTTCTCATTCATGCACGAAATGTGCTAGTGATCGTATAAAATTTCTCCAGGCCTCCAGTATTGATGAGCTGCACAAGTGTAAAAGGTTTTTGCGAGACTGGGATCAATTATGAGAAGGTAAACAACAAGATAATATTATTGTATCTTTCATTTATTTTATCCTGTAACATAAAAAATAGAGGAGGTTAAAATGTAAGATAAGAAAATAGGTGTTTAAAGATGTTACATTTGAAATAGATGTGTTTATTGAAATGTATGGGATAAATTTAATATGTGTGGAGAAGATAAGATTGTCCTCCTAATCCCAAACTTCATAAAGGGAAGACCCAAATTGATTAATCCTAAAGAAAGGATCAATGCATAAATGAATCAACCTATTAAGGATAGGGATAAAGAGAAAAACCCTAATTCCCATTTTATAGAAGAGAGTGTGTGCTAGGTTTAGAAAGATTAAAAACTTTAATTGAAATGGATAGGAGAAAAGTACTAACCTTGGGATGTTACATATCTGAAGAATGCTATTTTTGGGGGTCTACACCTAGTTTCTAGAAAATCTAAGATCGGATCTGGAATAGAAACGCAGAGATGAACAAAACCCAGAAATCTTTTTCTGTTCTGACACAATTTTGATTTGTACCCTCAAGTCAATGTCACCATTTACCTAGAATTTCCAATTCTGACCTAGGGAAGAATTGACCTAAAAAGTTCAGACTAAAAATCTATTTCTAGATCCCAAAAGTTTTCTGAAGAGGGTATCTGAATCTACACTTCAATCCACTATTTTGAACCTGTACCTACAAGAAAAATGAATTATTTGTTGGGGGGAGGGGTTTGCCTTAGTCAAACCCTGATTTAGGAATTAACCTTAAAATCAATAATTAAAATAAATAATGCTAGAAATTAGTATAAGTAAATCTAATAATGAAGCTTTGATATTCAAACAGATATGCAATTATATTTAGAATGTAAACAAGTATGTAACTATGAAAGCTTGGAATCAATTAGAAACCATAAACCTCCATGATTGTATGCTTGGAATCCACCTTGAAGGTAGAATGAATGAGTCTTGAGGATGCACAAAGGATCTTTAAGGAAGATCACACCACCATGATAGATAGATCTAGGGCTTGAATGATGAATATTGAATGTTTGAACCAAATCCCTTCAAAGGCTTGAAAGCTTGAATCTTTGATCTTCAATGGAGAACTTCAATGCTTGAGAGGAAGACTTGAACACTTTGAAAGATCTAAAATATGTATAACAATGGATGCTTGAACTTTTTTCTTGATGACTTCTTTAGAGGTGCTTGGATCACACTTCCTTAGTTAGAGAAAATGAGAGAAGAAGGCATCCTTTTATATGAAACTAGGGCACAATCTTCTAGAGAGGCCTACATAGGAGAATTAAATTCCAATTAGACCTATACCCCTAGAAGAGGACCTATATTAAATATAATTTAAGAATCATCACTTCAAAACACAAAACAGTCAACCCGAAAGCAGGAAATGAACTTTTGATGACCTCTGGCAGCCGACAGCCTTCCAGATTTGAAAGGGGGACCCAGGTCAAGGTCGAGGTCATCCTTGACCCAGGGAGTTAGAACCCTTGGAAAACATGCCAGATGGGATGGATGGTGCTTGGAGAGGCCCAATTAGGGTCGTAAATAGATATAGAAGTAGGAGAGGATGCAGAAATGAGGGGACAATATGATGATGGTCAAAAACACCCCCTAAAGAGGGATAAATGTTCTTAACATGGAAGTGCTTCCATTTTAAGATGATACATATCCATCATATTTTATTCCTTCTCTTCATATTTAGTAATATATTGGATACTGTGCAGTGTACATAAAGGCAATGCGGTGATTATTCTCAACGATCAGTAGGTATAAGTCTTCCAGGCCTTACCTAGTAGATAGGACTAAAGATAGAAGAACTGAAGAGACCATAATAGTTGGTCTCTAGCTTTGGTCGATACGATTGAGGAAACATTTTACCTTTTTTTAGCTCATCAAATCTGGCGATCTTAAAGAATTTAATAAATAATATTTTAATGTATAACGTACATTCTTTTAGTTTGACGCTGCACAAATTTATCTATTTCCCACACTTGTGGACTATGGAGATAGCGATAAATAAGCATCCCCTCCCATGGCCTAAGTAATGTAGGCCATGGGAGAAGATTCTTCTTTATCGCTACCTTTGTAGTCCACAAGTGCGCAAAGTAGATAAATTCATGCAATGTCAACTTAAACAATATACGTTATCATGAAAATATTCTATTAAATTCTTTCAAATCCTTGCATTTGTTGAACTAATGAAAGGTAAAATGTTTTGTTAGTAATACGGACCAAAGACGGTGACCCTCTATGATGGTCTCTTGAGATTTCTTATCTTTAGTGTGCTTATCCGTTGATTGTTTGATGCTTATGGCAACTATTTTGAGAAAAGTGCTATACGTACGATGAGCAGTCCTGTTGGAAAGCCAATGCATGTCTGTCAGAATCTTGACATGTATAACTTCAGATAGACTACATTTTTGATAGCTACATTCAACAAGACTACTATACCTCTGACGGGTTTTCCTATCACACAGACACTACATATCTGTCAACCATCTGATAGGTATAATGTCAGAGAGATTCTATGTTTTATAGATATTTTAAATGGTAATTCTATATGTTCGACGGGTTTTCCTGTTAGACAATCACTGTCTATCCTTCGACATCTTGACAGTCTATCTGTTGGAGAGGCAACATGTTTCGTCAATGTTCTGATAGATCTGTCGTATGAAATTCTTTAATAAGTTTATATTAGTGTGGTGAGTTCTAATGGATATTGATGTCAAAATACCAAAGGTTACCACTTCCATAGAAATTTCCAATGAAATAACCCTGATGGCTACATCTGTCGAATGGCCGATAAATAGGCATTGAAATTTTGATAGATAGCCATCGAAATTAGGCCTCAAATGTACTAGTGTGGGCACTGTAAGATAAATAGAGGGTATTATATTTGAGATATAATTTTTTGGTTGGATCTTTTGGATTTATTTTAAGGCCACTGATTCACTCCCCCCCCCTCTTAGTTATTCTAACAATTGGTATTAGAGCTATGGTGCCTGGAAGAAAATTTTAAAGGGACTTAAGCTAAAGATCACAAGATCAGTAAAAGGGATGTGCCTAAGTTGAACAAAGACAACTTTGCATCATGAAAAAGTAGGATGACAATTCATCTATCTGGTATTGGAAATGATGTCATGCAACACTTTGATATTGAATATGTTGCACCTACTAGACCTATGAGTTTTGATCAATTAAGAGAGAAATATGAACACAATTCTATGATGATAGAACTTGCTTCTTCACTAACCGATGCTAAATTTGAAGATGTTAAATCATGCACCTCTGCAAAGAAAATGTGGGACAAACTCAAGCTAGTACATGGAGGAGATGCAAATGTGATGAGAGCTAAAGATGAAATCCTAAGAGGAAAGTTTGATGACCTAAGAATGAAAAAAGGAGAGAACATCACTCGGTACAATGTGTTGGTGCCCAAAAACACTAAATTGAATTTCCTTTGGACTTGCCAATCCAATGATGGGAAATCCAATTATTTTTGGCCAACTAATAGGAATGATCAATTATGATCCTCTTCCCCTACGCTTCTGGCTCTGCAGGACCAAGGCGGGTGAACCTTCACCTGAATAGGCTTTTTATGGCAGATAACCTGTGTATGAAACTCAAACTTTCATCTCTCAAAGTATGGCAAGGAAATTGAAATAAATATAACTAAAATCAATATATCATGAATTGAAATACTTTAAGTAATTGAAAGAATGTTTAATAAATGTGTATGTAATTTAAAATGAACAGATAGATAAGATATCACAAAACTATAAACAATGAACTGAATAACTATAATCCAAATAATGATT
>MU223971.1:3366494-3382891 GCA_018584345.1 Thuja plicata | reverse complement strand
TTGGTCTGAAGGATTCCACTGTATTAGCACCATGGAATTTAGGTACAAGAACTAAGAAGGTAGCATTAAGTTCTCTAAGAAGAGATTTAGTACCAAAAAATTCTTTGACAGCATTGAGAACATCCTGTCCAGTAATCTCCCAAAACTGCTGGAAGAAGAAAAGGGGAAATCCATCAGGACCTCAAGATTTATTGCCTTCAAAGGAAAAGACAGCATCTCTGATTTCCTTATCATCCGGGATAGCCTTAAGTCTAGAGTTGGTATTACTGTCTATCAGAGAAGGGATAGCAGAGAGAATTTTGTTTTGGTTCTGGGAATCAAGCATGTCTTCTCTAGATAGAAGTAGAGAGAAGGAATGAAGCATTTCCTTTCTTATCTCTTCTTCCTTTACCAAATTCTTATTGTTGACTTTTAAAGAAGATATTCTACTGATATCTTTGTGTTTCATAGCAGTCATGTGAAAAAATCTAGTATTTTTATCCCCATCTTTAAGCCAGAGAGCTCTTGATCTTTGCCTCCAGAAGGACTCCTCTTTAGAAATGATGTTATGATATTCAACCACCAAGACATTTTCCATACATCTATGCTCCTCTGAGAGACCCTCTTTTTGAATAATCTCTTGAATAGTCTTGATCTCTTCCTTTTTGATACTTTTAGCCTTGAATATGTCCGCAAAGACTTTCTTATTCCAAGTTTTAACATTTTCTTTAACATTACTCAACTTTTTGGCTATCTTATACATGGCAGTGCCTTCTTGATTATAATTCCACCATTTAGAAATGAAGTCTTTTAGGTTAGGGTGGGCTAACCACATCTTGTGAAAGCGAAACAGGATATTCTTTTTTCCATTCAAGATATTAGCATTGAAGATTGTAGGGAAATGGTCAGAACCAATCCTAATAGAGGAAGATAAAGAACAGGAAAATTTAGACAGCCAATCAAGAGAGAGGAGGGTTCTGTCAAGTTTCACCTATATGAGATTAGCACCAGTTCTTCTATTCAACCATGTATAGGAAATGCCTTCCAACTCCATATCAAAAAAAGATTGATCATTAATATATTCCATGAGATCCATTCTCCTATCAACTTGAGAAAGGGAACCACCCATTTTATCGACTACCAGCAGGGGGGTATTAAAGTCCCCCATCACCATCTAGCTAATTGCCTAGAAATTATTCCTAATTTCTTTAAGTCTTTTCCAGAATCTGAGCCTTCCACTTTTTGTATTGGGGGCATAAATATTCATGAGGTTCCAAGAATATTCCAACTTAAGATGTTTGACACAAATAAGGATAATGTTCTTCTCAACATGAATCTTCTTGTAATTTACAATAGCATTGTTCCAGAAAATCACAACACCACTAGAGGCACCATCAGAGTCGCTGCCAATACTACTACCATTCTTAAAAGGGTTAATTTTCCAACTTTCTCTCTAGACATTTTAGTTTCCTGGATAAGAATTATATCAGGGTTTGTGTCTCTTACCAAATTTCTAAGGACATCTTGTTTATGAGGACTATTTAGACCTCTTATATTCCAAGATATAATCTTAATTTAATGGATTGGGGAGCAGATCTCAGGGATAGTAGATTGTTTACCATTCGCAATACTCTGTTTTACTTCTAGCTCTCTCATAGCTTTATGAGAAGGTCTACCTCTTCCTCCCTAGGGCGATCCTACATCTTCTTTTTTCCTTCTGGTCTGGACTCCCCTAGAGGGGTTATTTCTGCCTTCTTCCCTGATTCTTGAGCTTTTAGATTTATTCCTCCTTTCTTAGAGGGTTTTTTGTCTTTCTTATTATTTTTCACCTCAGACCATAGGGATTCCTTCTTTTTTGAGATAGGAGACGAATCATCAAAACTTTCTTTTTTATTGTCCTCCTCACTGACTTCAGACCAGCTCTTGCTACTGTTTCCATTAGTAATAGATATCACCTTCTCTTTCACTAAAGGTGAAGGTCCCAATTTGTCAACAACTATTACTCCCTATCCACTTGTTTCAGGGAAGAAGCCATTCTCATTTTGTTGTTCTATACTTGAGACTTGTTGCTCCTTTTCAACATAAACTTCCAGAGAATCATTTTGGGGATGGAGATCCTTCTCCCTATTCCTGGCTAGAGGGATTTGATAATCATGTAAGGATTCATCCACTTTTCTCCCTTGTTCTATTTTAAATGGGTCCTCCTGCTCCAGGATCTGAGGTAAATCTTTATCAACTAGTAACTGAGAAATATCTTCCTCTGTCTGATTTGTTAGATCAACATTTAGGTCTTCTATTGATTTTTTCTCTTCTAATATATTTGAGGGTATTGGAAGAGAGGGAGAGGAGCCTTTTTTCTCTTTCCATACAACTCTTGGATCTTTCTTTTTAGGTTTAACAGAAGGTTTAAGAGGACATTGTTTTGCCCAATGACCAGATCTTTTGCAGGTAAAGCAAGAAAAGGGGATAGATTCAAACTCCACAACTTGATTATAAGTTCCCATCTTTGATTTAATAGAAATGACTTCCAGGAGTTCTTTCTTTTGATTAATGTTGACACAAATTCTAGCATAGACTATTCTGGTCTTAGCAGCTGTCATTGGGTCTATGGATAAGAGCTCCCCAAATGAACGAGCCAATCCTGAAAAAACATCTTCATGCCAGTATTCCAGAGGAAGTCCCTAGAATCGAACCCACACTGGGGCTGATTTGAACATATCCATATTAAGATCAAGATTTGTCCCCCATTTTTGAAGAGCCAAAGATGATCTACCAAACATCCAATGACCCCCACATAGAACTACAGAAAGGTCTTCAGAACTAGAAAACTCAAAAGTGAAAAAACCTTTTGGAAGGGCGGCTATGTCGACTTGGCCTTTTAACCTCCATTTCCTTGTAGCATAAACCCTTATTGTATCAATATTAGGTCTTGGGCCCATAAACTTTCCTATTAGTGTATTTTTCATTGAAGCTACTATATGATCAACCAGTGAATCAGGAAGGGAAATGCTAAATATTCCTTTCACAGGGTCTGATGTATTGTCAACAAGGGGAAAAGAGGATTTCCCAGTTGGTTTCACACCAAAAAGAGAAGACCAACTTCCAATAGCATTATTTTTAACTAAAGGTTGACCATCTTTTGCTTCAGAAGACTTACCATCACCTTTCATTATCTTTGGTGCATCTTCACTGGTTTGGAATCTTGATAGAGGAGTGTCCTCCCTTGTCTCTTTTGTGGAGCCCTCCACTGCTACATCTTTTACCTTTTCCAGAATCACTGGTACAGAAGAGGTCTGATCTCTTCCAGAGGTCTCTTTCCCACTCATTTCATTGTTCAAAAAGCCCCTATTACCTCCTTCTCGGGGATGATTCCGATCTGGGTCTTTGTCCCCTTCTGCATCCTTCTCTCCTTCCTTGGTAATCCTACTGTCTTGTCCTAGATTTGACTACAATCCTCCTCCAGAAAGTTTCATGCCCAAAGGGGAATTCGAATTCCCTCCAGCCGCTCACTCTCCTCCTCTCCTCTCCATCACCAGGTGAGTTACCTTTTGGTTGGATCTTTTGGAATTATTTTAAGGTCACTAATTCACCCCCCCCCCCTCTCAGTTATTCTAAAAGAGCCACCAAGAGAATTGAACAAGCCGAAATAATTGAGACGGGGGTGAATTAGTCATAAACAAATAATTTCCTTCACTTATGTTATTCGAGTAAATACTTAAAGCAATCAGAAACTTATAGTTCAAATATAAAAATAAAAGAACAAAAGCATCAACACAATGAACACCTGATTTTACGTTGAAACCCAAACTCAAAGAAACCACGGAGAAACATATTCTCATGAAATGAACACTGGTTAAGGTGACATTGGTTAATATGAAACTAGTTAAGGTGATTTTTACACTAGCTCATTGCCGGTTTTCTCACTATTGTTTGACTCACTACTGGTTGGGCTAACTACCCACAAATAAGAAAGGCTGACTTCCTATACAAATAGGCTCACTACTAATACAAGTAGGCTCATTGCTATAAAATAAGAAATGAAAGTTAAATCCACCACTAAAGTTACTATCACTGATACTCTGCAATACAAAAATGATATAATAGTTTGCTACCAATTGCATCAACTTTCCTATACATCAACACATAGATCTTCCCTTGTCATATTTGCATTCACTTTGCATATACTTGCAAGAAAGCATATAATAACAAGTAAATTCATCACTCTCATATACCATCATAAGCCAACAAAAAAGTTGTCCTAATATAATTTGAAATAGGTCACACTAAAACATTCCCACGGTGGTAAGGAATGAAACATGGACCACCTCGCTGAATACAACATGCCTTGCACATAATAAAAAACTACACTATCATTGATATCTTTGATAAAAACATAATATCTATCTATTACAAATGCATCAACAGAAGCACAAAAAAAACTTGTAAGATGGGATTGAACCCAAACAAATGATCCATAATATGTTGCACAAAAAATGGAACCAATGTCGACACAGATAAGAGTAAATACTTGAGCACATCATCATGTGCATGCTTCTACCAAAGCACAAAAATAACCAATCTACACTGTACATTGGATATGTTGAAATCAATGGAAACCATTAAGGACAACAATAATTATAGCACCAGCTTCCATTCTAACAATCTCCCCCTTTGTCATTGATGGCAACATTCATTAATAAAAAAGAAAACAACACACTGTCAAAATATATTAACATCAAAGTTATCTATTCTTCACCACTGTTCTTCTCCCCCTTTTACAACAATGAAAAAGGACCAAACTCACCCTTACTAACTAACTCTACTCCCCCTGAGAGGAAGCCACCAAGCATTGATCCAAAAGAGTAGGGGGAAGCCACCAAGCATTAATCCAAAAGAGTATAAGAATGAAATGCAATAGACCAATGCACATACAAGTGCATTATTGAACACTAGGAAGGGGTACGATGCCCAAATCCCCCCTAAGATACTCTAAAGTGTCCTTGCACAAATTTTTTGTGAAAATATCCACAATCTGCTCCTTTGTATGCACATTCTCAAGTTTAACCTCCTCCAATACCTTCTCTCTCAAGAAGTCATATCTGATAAATATATATTTTGTCCTGGAATGTTGCACTAGATTCTTTGAAATGTTTATAGCATTGGTATTATCATGTATAATTGAAATTGGCCCATCAAAATTTATCCCTATAACCTTCAAAGTCTATTTCATCCATAATACTTGAGTACAACATGAGGATGATGCAATGTATTCTAATTCAACAATTTATAATTTTACAAAATATTTCTTCTTGCTTGACCAAGCAACCAACCATGAGCCAAGGAAAAAGGATCCACCACTAGTACTTCATCAATTATCCATATATCCAACCCAATCAACATCAGTATAAGTTGTTAGTGTAAAATCCAAAACTTTTGGATACCATAATCCAAACTCTTTAGAACCCTTCAAATATCTAAAAATTCTCTTTACTACCATAACATGTGAATCTTTTGGTTCTTATTGAAATTTGACTGCCAAACATACTGCATACATAATATCTAGTCTAGTAGCAATCAAATACAACAATCATTGCTATGTACTTACTTGCATCAACCTTTGGTGAATCATGTTCTTTAGTCAACTTACATCTAGTAATAATAGGAGTACATATCAGTTTAGAATTATCTAAACCAAACTTATTCAACAATTCTTTAACATACTTGGACTGAGAAATAAAAATTCCTTTATTGTTATGATTTACCTGCAATCTCAGAAAGAAATTTAACTCTCCAATAATAGAATCTCAAATTCTTTCTGCATTTTATGTGTAAAATTCTTGTACAAATCATATTTTCCTCCAAAAATAATATCATCAACATAAACCACAACAATTAAAAATTGATCTGAATAAATCCTATAATATAAATTGCTATCAGCTAATCCTTTCTAAAATCCTTGTCTAATCAGGTACTTATACAATCTACCATACCAGGGCCTAGGTGCTTGCTTCAATCCATACAATTGGTTCTTTAATTTTCACACAACATCTAGATCCATTCTATACTTGAAACCTTTTGGTTGTTCAATGTAAACTTCTTCCTTCAATTCTCCATTCAAAAATCCCGATTTAACATCCATTTGATAAACCTTGAAGTTTTTAAATATTGAAAATGTTAAGAATATCCCAATCACCTCCATCTGGGAAACAAGGGAATAAGTCTCATTGAAGTTGATTCCTTCAATAAAAGTATAACCCTTGCAGACCAATCTTGCCTTGTTTCTTATTACCTTGCAATTTTTATCCATCTTGTTCCAAAAACCCATTTTGTACCAATCACATTCTTGTCTAGTCTGAGAATAAGTTCCCAAGTCTGATTCTTCTCTATCTGATCAAGTTCTTCTTTTATTACTCTTACCCAATTTTGATCATTACAAGCTTCTTCTATAGATTAAGGCTCAATTTCTGAAAGTAAACACAATAAAACTTTCTCTTGTGTTGCTCTACTTATTGTAATGATTCTTATAGTATTATTACAAATAATCTAATCTTAACAATGATGTATATGTATATACCTTGGTATCTTAGTTGCATATGTTGGATCCTACCTTGTCTTTTCCTCTTCTTTCTTGTCTTTTTTTCCTTGTTCCTCTATACAGATTCATATACAAGGTGTTTCTCAAGATTTTTTTGAAAACCTTCATCTACCTTCACATTCACACTTTTGATAATCTTATTCAATCTCTTGTTGTAACATCGATACACTTTTCTCTTTGTATAATATCCCAGAAATATACCTTTGAATCAACTCTTTTGTCAAACTTACCAATATTGATTTCATCTCTTTGAATGTAGCATCTACTTCCAAAAATCTTGAAATATTTCACTGTAGGTGTTCTCCCATGCCATAGTTCGCATGATGTCTTGCTATACTTCTTTTGGTAAATAACTTTGTTAAGTGTATATATAGTTGTATAAATCAATTCTCTCCTGTAGACCTCCAACAAACTCACTTCCTTGATCATTGTCTTTGCTTCTTCTTGTATTGTCTTATTCATCCTTTCCACTACAACATTATGTTGTGGTATTCTAGCCACTAAAAATTGTCTTTTGATACCATGTTTCTCATAAAAAATCTTAAATTCATCAGAAGTAAAATCTCCTTCTTAATAAGATCTCAAACATTTAATCTTTCTACCACATTCATTCTCAACTCTTGCTTTAAAAATCTTGAATTTCTCAAATGCTTCTAACCTCTCTTAGAAATGCAACCCAAAACAAAGTGGAATAATCATCAATGAAAATTATGAAATAAATCTCACCTTATAGGCTTCTTGTTCTAGTAGCACCACATAGGTTGGTGTGCACTAGATCCAAAAAACTAATAAATGAATGATATTTTTCCTTGAACAACTCTATTCTCTATTTTCCTTCCTAGCATCCTTTATAGATAACATTGTCTGGTTTACACAATCTAGGAAAGTATCTTATTTCACATGGTGAAATTATTCTTACCAAATTTTCATAATTGATGTGGCACATCCTCTGGTGCCAGAGCCAACTATCATCAATCCAAGATAGTAAATATCATTTTGTAGCTCCTTCAAGTTGATACATGTTTCTTCCCATCCTTTTTCCAACTACAATCACTATTCCAGGTCTCTTTTTAATCTTGCAACATTCATTCTTGAATAAATTATCATAGCCATTATCACACATCTATCCAATGCTCAAAATATTATGACACAAACCCTTCACATAATAAACCTTGTCAATGTCATTTATGCTTCCCATCAAAAGTAATAGAAACTCTACTAGCAATATACACTACCTTTCATCACAAAATATAACAAGACCACCATCATACTTCTCAAGTGTTACATATTTTGTTTTATCACCAGTCATATCATTTGAACAACCACTATCAATAAACCATTCATTTTTGTTCCTTGTAACATACAAAGCACTCTCAGAATTCTCATCAATTTTTGGGAAAACGTTAGAGATATCAAATCCAAGTTTTTCTTCTTCTTCAACATAGAATAAAAAAACCTCTATTTCTAACACATCATCTTAAATACTAGCATCTTCATTAACATAGTATGATTTCTTATTGAACTTCGTAAACTTTTGCCTAGGACCTTTCTCTAGACACCTAGTTGCCAAATGATCAATCTTTCCACATCTAAAACATTTAAGGGGTAAAATAACTTTGTATTTGTTAGTAAATTTCTTCATCTTCCTTCCAAAGTTCACTTTATCTCATCTGGAATCCTCATCTTTCAGATCTTCCTTTGTCTTTGTGGCTTTAAAGTTTGTCTCAAATCAACTTTTGTCTTGTCCAAATTTTCTCATCTCAAACGCGTCCAGGGTGCAAAACAACTATTCTCTAGTAAACTTCGTTGGTTCATAAAATTCCTCAATCATAGAGATCTTGTCACTATAAATTTATGGTAAGGACATAAAGATATTTTCTATGACATCTTCATCAATGATATTTCTGTTAGAATTCAAAGAATTCTATCACCAAGATCCACTGTATGCAAAAAAACTTCTCACAAAAGAAAAGAATGGAGACACAACTCACAATGATCTAAAAGTTAAAATTTTCATTCAGAGAGGGAATGAAGGAATAAATAATTACATTGAAATCAAAAACCTTATAAAGGTGATAAAAAACCAGAAGGTGGAGAAACCTAGGTTGCATGATAATAATTAATAAAGAATTAATTATTATATGCCTAAAATTTAGCTTAAGTGAACTAGAGATAAAAAGTGACTGAATAATTAAATCAATAATGATTTAAATAATAAGTGAAAATATCTTTGTACTCTAACACCCCCCTTAACATAAACTTAGGGAGAAGATAAAAACATAGAAACAACTACTGAAAGTAGGAAACGGGTCCCGACAACATGGCCTAATCAGGTACCCAAGTACAAAAAATATTTGTGAAGAGAAGAAAAGGAGAAAATCCATTGGGAAAAACCCATCTCTAAAAATATATGAAGCCTAGTGAAGGACTGAAGAAGCCTCCAAACAAGAGAATATCCCAGAAAATAGGAACAAAGATCACGTAGAGAAGACTATAATCTGCATGAGTACCCTCAAATGACACTACTCAAATCAAGATGGAAAACAACGAAAAACATCAAAACTTGAAGATATAGATGGAAAAAACATGAAAGTTTGAAGAGCTTATCAAAAGAAGAACACAAAGAACACCATTGAAGCTTGAAGCTGCAAACATTGTCAAAGAATAATTGATGGAACCTAACTAAAATAGAATCTAATCATGTATAGAATACTTTAATCTGTATGAGTTCCCTCAAATGACATAGCTTGAATCAGGATGGAAAATAAAGGAAAACATTGAAACTCAAAAATACAGATGGAAAAAAAACACCAAAGTCTGAAGAGTTGATCAAAAGATGGAAGGATGCCTCCAAAATAGGAATAAAAGAAGTGTCCATATGGTAAATGATCCATCTCACCAAAATGCATAGATACCTAGCCACTACATCTACCTAATACATAGGAACAAATATTGAATACATAGCTCACTCCATAGAACCAAGGAAGCATTAGAAAAAATAAGAAATACCCCCATAATATTGAGCACAAAGAGGTATGATAGGTACACTAAAAGAGGCTGCCAAGAATAAGTGCATGTCGAAGAAAGTACAAATGCATATAAAGGATAGTGTCGAGGATGATCAATATATGGACAGATATAATAAGGCTAATTTCATGGAAGGAACACTCACTTGAAAAATGTAGATCAAACCCCCCATGGCACTTTATTATGTAGTGCGAGTACAAACAGGCACAAAATGTGCAAGATCCCAAGCATGTAATGATGACACTTTATCTCAGTGCATTTGCAAAAACATACTACAGAATGATGTCTACAATGCTTAGGAATGACAGAAAGTTGTAAGAACATAAGTAATAGCTAAAAAATGAGTCATCCCATGCAAGTAAAATGATCCCAGGACTGGAAACATCCAAGATATCCACCAGATTGCAAAAAAGAAAAAACCTAAATAAAATGTACCTAGAGAGGATTCTGGAGATGAGACCCATACAAGAAGAAAGAGAATAGAACCAAATTTAAAATGACATGTCAAAGTAAAAAAAAGGAGTCTATAGGAGAAAGATATGGCAATTAGAGTGCAAAAAGGAACCTTGAATTTGACTAGAAAAAACCCTGCAAGACAAAAAATTTAGAAAACCAAACCTAGAATATTAGGTCAGGTTTGGAACCATCTTTTTGAAGATATCTTGTTTGCCAAAAAATGACTTTGTTTTCTCAAGTTATGAGCAAGAAATGGATATAACCCCTAGAAAGCCAAAAAAGAAGAGCTTGGTGGTTTGCGGTGGCTCCCCAGGTAGTGGTGACATGGCGGCAGTGGCATCCGGTGGTGGGTGGCGTTGTGGCAATAGATCTGGGTTGGGCGACACTCTGGGCATCTCTCTGGTGGTGGGTGGGTTGCATAAGGAAAGCTGAGCATGGAACTCAATGATCTAAGCCCGCTAGCCGTGCTGCTCACTGATGCCTCGAGAATGTCAAACCCCCCACCCTTTTTAATTTTTAAAAAAAAAAATTTTGCAACTTTTCTTGATTTCTATGCCAAGATAGGGGCACATGTAAAAAAATTGCCTCAGAAGTCAATAGTGTCCAAGTTGGACGTCTTTTTATATGGAATTAAGGGTTTTTTGGCATTTTGAGCACAACCGTGAGCTTGGTTTGTGCCCAAAGTGCTTCAGAAAAAAATTCCCCCCAGATCCACACAAAAAACTCTATAAATTTGAAACCCTCGATGCTCCAAAAAATCTACAAAAAACTTAAGAACGTGTTGCAACAAAAAGGCTTTGATACCATGTTAGAATTCAAATAATTCAATCACCAAGATCCACTACATGCAAAAAACCTATCACAAAAGCAAATAATGGAGACACAAATCATAATGATTTGAAAGATGAAATGTTCATTCAAAGAGGGAATGAGGGAATAAATAATTACAATGAGATCAAAAACCTTATAAAGGTGATAAAAAATCAGAAGGTGGAGAAACCTAGGTTGCATGATAATATTTAATAAAGAATTAATTATTATATGCCTAAAGTTTAGCTTAAGTGGACTAGAGATAAAAAGTGATTGAATAATTAAATCAATAATGATTTAATTAATAAGTGAAAATACCTTTTTACTCTAACAATTTCCTCCTTGATTCTCAACTTCATTTACTACATTGTCAACCCTCTAAAACTAGCTTCTATTATCTTCACATTCTTCAATTCTAAGATTCTCATAGGGATGCTTAGTTGTTATCTTCTTAGACAACTTAACTCTATCATTGCCTTCATAAATATCTTTCAAATTTTCCCAAACTTCATGGGTAGTCTTCAATGAAATAACCTTAGCTAACTCAGTTTTTTATTAAATGCTACAAGTTACATACCTTGCTTTTTCATTTTCCTTATAGGCTGTGATTTAATCTTAGTTTGAGGCCATTCTGGGGAACAACATATGCCATCTCCACATTCTTTTAGGTAGTGTAACTGATCGATATCATTTATCCTCTCATCTACTCTTTCCATGAACTATAGTCAGATCTACCAAACATAGGAATTTTTAATTTATGTGCCATTAGATCTAACTCAAGTGGTTAATCTCTCTCCAAGGAACCAAAGCTCTGATACCAATTGTTGAATAAGCCAAATAATTGAGAGGGGGGGTGAATCAATTATAAACAAATAATTTCCTTCACTTTTTTTTTATTCTGGTAAATACTTAAACCAATCAGAAACTTATAACAGATATAAAAATGAAAATACAAAACCATCAACACAATAAACACTAGATTTTACGTGGAAACCCAAACTGGGAAAAACCACAGAGAAACTAATTCTCATGAAATGAACACCAGTTAAGGTGATTTTTACAAGGGATCATTGTCGGTTTGCTCATTGTCATTTGACTCACTAAAATTGAGCTAACTACCTAGAAATAAGAAAGGCTAACTGTCGATACAAATAGGCTTATTATTAATAAAAATAGGCTCACTGCCAATAAAATTAGGTTCACTGCTAGAAGATAATAAATGAAATTTGAATCCACCTCTAAATTCAATTTCATTGATACTCTATAATACATAAATGATGTAATAGTCTGATACCGATTATAATAGTCCAATATAATAGTCTTCTACTGATTATAATAAGTAAATTCATTGCTCTCTTATACATACCATCACATGCCAACAACAAAGTCGGCCTAATCCAATTTGAAATAGGTCACACTGAAACATTCACATGGTGGTAATGAATGAAACATGGACTAACTCACTCAATACAACATGCCTTGCACATAAAAACACACTACACCTTCACCAATATCTTCAGTACCGACAAATAGGATCTATATGTTACAAATGCATCAACCAAAGCACAACACAAACTTCTAAGACATGACCGAACCCAAACAAACAATCCATAATATGTTCCACAACAAATGAAACCAATGCCAACATAGATAAGAGTAAATAATTGAAGCACATCATCTGGTGCACACTTCTACCGAAGCACTAAAATGACCAATTCACATCCACACATAGGTTATGTTTACATCAATGACAACCATTAATAACAACAAAAATTATAGCATCAAATTCACATTTTAACAAAGAGATGATACCAAATAAGGTCTCCATACTTATGACTGGATAGGATCTAACTTTTCACTCTTATTTTCCTTCCCAACTTTGGGTAATTTGACTCTCTCTTTTTTTCTATAAATAGAGTTATCACAAAAATCTAAATCAACCTATTTAAAATGTAGCAATAAATTCTTCAAATAGAGAATCTTCATCCCATTATCACTCATATGCCCAAGTTGATTGTGCCATACAGTTGTACCTATTCCTTTGGAAGCTAGGGAAATAGAATGATTAGTATTATTAGTACATAAATACAATGTACCTACCTTTTCCCTTTTTCTATTATCAATGAGCCTTTACTAACCTTCCACAAATTATTTGTGAATGTGATTGTACAACCTTCACTTCCCAGTTGTCCTGCTAATATTAAATTTCTTCTCAAATCAAGAACATGTCTCACCTATATCAACAATCATTGATTTTGATTTGTTAATTTTATCTGTATGTTTCATTTTCCAACAATTTTGCATGGTTCATCATCACCTAATAAACCTGTCCAAAATAACCTTTAATATAGTGTAGAAAATATTTTCTATGGGGTGTGGCATGAAAAGAATCCCATTAGTCTAACATCCAAGAATCATTAATATTATCCAAAGAAAGAATCAAAGCATATTGTAACACATCACCTGCTATATTTTCTTCCTTGTTATTTTTCTTGTTGTCCATCTCCTTGTTTTCCCTCTCAAGACCAACAATCTTTCTTCAAATGTCCTTTCTTTCCACACTACCATCACTATACATTGACCCTAGATTTGGATATGCCCTTCCTATATTTCCTATGATTACCTAGACTCTTTCCTCTTTCCCTCTATCATCCCATGTTATCAATAGTCACTAATGTCTCACCTGTCCTTTTTCATCACATTTCCTCATCGAGGATAACACCAATATCATCAGAATTTAAAGTTTTTGAACCAGAGACATTTAATTATAGCCATGAACAATTCATTTCATCTCTTAGAAAATGAGCATAAAATCAAGGGATCCTTAACCTCATCATCAAATTTTACTTTTATGAAACTTAGCTAGCTAGTAACTATGTTAAACTCATTCAAATGATCACTAGCATACCCACCTTCTAACATCTTCATATTAAATAAATATTTCATAAGAAATACCTTATTAGAGGTTGAAGGATTCTCATATAATTTGTCTAATTCCTTTATTAGACCCTCTTTTGTTGTTTATTATTTTATATTTAGAGACACCAATGATGTCAGGCACAGTCGTATTGTTCCTAGTGCCTTCCTATCAAGAACCTCCCATTATTAATTTAATGTAGTCATTGGCTTCTTTGTTTTTTTATGCAATGATGATAAAATATCCTTCTGATATAGATAATGTTCCATTTGCATCTTCTATAACTGGTAGTTTTGGCCATTGAACTTAAGCCTACCTTCCTCTACCATTTCTCCCACTTTAATCTAAAATTTTCTACAAAATCACCAAAATATACACCGCTCTAATATCATTTGTTAGGGTTATGACAAATATGATCAACAAACAATATTAAGATAATGCATAAATAAGAGAAGATAGAAATACAATAACACAAAAATTTAATGTGGTTCACCCAATATGGGCTACATTCACTTGAGAAGCAATCGACCACTTATTTTATTATCCAACAAAGATAAAATTATAATATGATGATATTCATATCACACAACCACTTATTTATCAAGCCTTTTGAGGTGGTTTACAAAGTTAGTTAACAAAATTAACCCTAATCCTAAAAGAATATTCTTGTAATCTTTTCCTTGTACTCGAATTCTTGCACTCATATTCTCGTACTGGTATGAGATTTTTTATTTATTTATTTATTATTTTATTTTTTTTGGGGGGGGGGTATGCCCCCTCATTATGAGGGCCCTTTGGGTCCACTCCTCCTCCCAAAAAGTGTACAATACTTATATGATCGATTGCCACATACCAACATAGTGAACCTTAATAGAAATTGTTGAGTAGAGAACTCTCTAGGAGTGAGTCGAATACTCTGTCGCAAATATAAATTTACATAAATAATTTTTATACAATCTCTCAATATGGTTTTTCTTGATTTGGTTTTTCCATGCAAAATTTCCTTACATGCTTGAATTTAATGTTCTGGTTGTGTCTCTTCATAATAGAGTGAATGAACTAAATAAACAAGTTAATAATTATATTTTGAATTGATGTCAATTCACTCTCCCCCCTCTCAACACAGGGTGTGTCCAACACATTTACATGCGTATATTTGCATACACACATGCACTCTTTAATTTAAACAAGTAAAACCAAACTTATGGTTTCTAAATATATGTATTGATAATAGGTACAATGTGGGTGCAAGTTACCCCATTACTATGGAATGTGGATGAAAGGGAAGAAGATCAACTAGAAGACAAAAAATTAGAGTCACCCATGGGGTACAATTCAAAGATACACAACTTGGTGTATATGTTGTTGCACCACAAGTTGTTGTTAATGGTTGTGCAACACAAGTTGTGATCAATGTTGTTGTCGCAATCCTTGACAACATTGATCAATCATGTAATGTAGAGTAACTACCATCACCATTTGTTCCCATTAGATAGTGGATGATTGATGACATGGATGTTGTAGTCACTAGCATCAAATACAATAATATGTCACTCAAGGGTGCAATAATTAGGTGGGGTATACCTATTTATAGCTTGAGGGCATGGCTGATGGGAAAAATTGCGACAAAGAGGAAGGAATTGCATACAATATTAAGTGCAGAAGAGGAGGCTAAAGTAGTGTAGTGGTGCAAGGAAATGGATAATATTAGCCATGGTCTACAATTTGGTCAACTAAAATCAGTCTTTGCCCAAATTATTGCAACAATGCCTAACCCATTAAGCAATGCCATGCCAAGGAGATCATGGTGGACAGGTTTTAGACAACAACACCCAAATTTGACAATCTGAATAGCTGAAGGAGTGAACACCAATAGAAAAATTATACTTCATCCTTATATTATTGCATCCTTCTATGACAACCTAGAAAGAATGTACAATCTCAACCACTATGGCTTCATTAGAATTTGGAACTATGATCAGAGTAACATGCAAGATGGTACTAGGAACTATGGAATGAGAGTCATTGCCAGAATTGGAATGAGATTTGTCTTGCATCTCATCTCAAAAATAAGGGAGTGGATTACTAATTTTCCATGTATTAGTGTAGATGGGTTTAACATACTTGGGTTTTACTTGTTTAAATCAAAGGCACAAAAGAAACTACATTGCCAATAGAAAGCATGTGGAATGCATGGAAGCCTAAGAACACACCTAGTGACAAATGAACAATTTTCCAATTGGTTGGAACACTTTGCGACCTGTTGGTACTCAAAATACAGTTTTGAGGTACCATGTAAAACGCTTGTTAAAGTGCTCCTTTTGGTCCAAAGTGCACATGTGAAAAGGGTGTTTCCGGGTCCTCAAGTGAGTGGAGAATATTTTGATACCTTGTTTAAGTCCCATTGACTCAAATTGAGCCTTAAGCTGCATGTTGAAATGGGTTTTAATCATTTCATGCCTAGAGGGTCTCAAAATCAGGAAATCGCAAAGTGTAGAATTCACCGGGAAGGGCTACTTTGAGATTGAATATTTCACACTTTGAAGAGTGTCAAGAAAATTTGAGTATGGGGTCTTGTTCCACATGTTCCATACTACTTATGTCTCTGGTTTC
>MU223971.1:3332295-3347394 GCA_018584345.1 Thuja plicata | reverse complement strand
TGTTTAAGGGCTAAAGATTTCACGCATGCAAACAAAATTTGATTTGATTTGACCATCTAATATTATGCATGAGTCAAATTTGTTCTAGGTGTGAGATGAGAACCCACTTCAAAATAATAAACCATGATTAAAAATTTATTTGATGGTAACTATATTTCTTTGTGATTCTATCTATATATATACACACACTTTAAAGAAAAAAATAGGTAACAGGTTTAAGGGTTAAATATTGCACTCGTTCAACCAAAATCTAATTTGATTTGAAGATCTAATATTAGATGTAAGTCAAATTTATTTTTAGACATGAGATAAGAAACCAATTCAAAATAGTAATGCATGACTGAAAATTTGTTTAATGAAAACATGCTCCCATAATAAAATTAATGAAATTGTGGAACCAAAAAGGAAAAACCCCTCAAACTATTTATTTAGTCATTTATTTGGTCATTTTACCTGATGACCAAATTGGTCATTTATTTAGTCATTTTACCTGATGACCAAATTGGTCATTTATTTAGTCATTTTAGTTGTGATTTTACCCGATAACCAAATTGGTCATTTATTTAGTCATCTATTTTTCAAATATGATCAGTTTTGGTCATTTATTTAGTCATTTTAGTTGTGATTTTACCCAATGACCAAACTGGTCATTTATTTAGTCATCTATTTTTCAAATATGATCAGTTTTGGTCATGTGACTAAAAATTTTAGTCACGTGACCAAAAATTTTAGTCACTTAGTCATTTATTTGCCAAACTCTACTAGTGTCATTAAAGAAAAACCATTTCCAAAGAAAATCCCTCCCAAGTCGTGCCCATTTCCTATGTCACATTAGTTTCTCATCATTGAGGTTCAACAGAAAGGGTTGTCTGGCCACATTTCTGCCTAGCTCCAACAACTTGGGTATATCTCTTGGCTAAGGGATCCCCACCCCTAATTCTGCAGAAACAACAACATCGACATTGTCCTCCAAGAATTTCTCTTTAAAAACCTTCCTTAGCAGCATCAACATATCCACCTTCTATCCTCCAAGGTCGAGGAGAGACGCAAAAAATTGGGACATAATTTTCGTGTAGACATGGTATCTGTGAATATTATCAAAGAACTCTTGACCTAATAACATCAACACAACATAATTTATAAAAGCACCACCACCAACCTCCCTACAAATAGAAGTGAGGATTTCTTCAGAGACATTGCCCAAAAAGGACCTCTGGTCATCTGGGGATGTTCATCTCAAACAGATTAGTGTGTCCATCTTTAATTCTTGATAGCCTAAAGACCTAAACCAAAAAACTAGAGGCATAATTTAACCACTGACAACTTTGACTCTTAATCTACCAAAAGAAAAATGAAGAAGAAAGAAGCCAGATTGTCTATAAAAAGCCCCGACCCCTTGATTGATAGTGATCACGGATACGTCAAAATTAATTATTCTTTCTCTAATCCTATTTTATTCATTATGCTTAATCTTTAATGTAAATCTTTCCCATAAGTGCATTATGCGTGTGAGAGATTTAAATCCACTGTCCTTAATCTTTCATATCTACATGTAAATCTTTCCCATAGATGCATGAGTACTATCACAGTTAAAGATGACAGTTAAAGAATGTCACTAACAAGGCATTTATTTCTTATCGAGTTACGAGTTACAAGTTGTAGTTGCACTATCCACCGTCCACGTAAACAAATAACCAGTAGTAATCAACGATCATGGTTATGATGTAGGTTTTTAGGCTTGATACGTGTCATCATTCCAGTGACTTCCTGCAGAACTTTGTTTCCTTCAAGAAATTTCGCCCAAAATTAAATTTCAGCCATTGATCTAGGATCATCAAATGGTCTCAAATAATACATTTAACAATATAAAACAATGGATATTATGAATTAGGTTATGTGTCCATGTGTGATCAGTTATATGTGCAACAAATAAAGGTGATATTCGATGGACATGATATTGCATTAATTACAATGCTATATCTGTAATAAGTTTCCATTTGGCATTGGCCCACATGACGAGTTTCATCCTTTGAAAATTGCTAATAAAATATTTATTTTTCCCATAATTAACAAAAAATTAGCCAATAAAATAAATAAATTTTCAAACAGTAGATAAAATTTGCCAATACATTTAATTTTTTTCCCTTAAAAAAAATTTATTCACCTCATATATTATAATTTTTTAATTCAAAAGAAAATCATTCGCCTCATACAATATATATTTTCCCCCACATTAATGTATTATTCTCTAGGATTTTATGAAATTTTCATTCGGCAGGGAAAAATTTGCCATCATCAAGAAAAATTTCCCCCTAAATTAATGTACGATTAGCTAGGATTTTACACTTTTTCCTAGGATGGGGTTTCTTAAAGCTATCCATGTTTACGACATCCATCCTTGGTGGTGCTTCACCATAAAATAATTCCCTACTTATCTTTTATGGTCATGGAAACCATGTGGCATGGAAGACAATCGAAGAAGCAAGGTGTCTAGGAATAGACTTGTTGACACTGCCTACACATACTAGCCACAAGTTACAATAATTGGATGTTAGCTTACTCTCCCCTTTCAAAACTTACTTCAAACAATAAAGGACTGCATGAATGGATAACCACCCTAAGATTTAAACTGGATGGAAATAGTTGGCAACTCTAGCAAGAACAACCTTTAGCTGGGCATTATTAGTATGCAACATCAATAGTGGCTTCCATAGGACAAACATTTGGCCACTTAATCAGACTACACTAGACAAGGATATGAGGCCAAGTGAAGGCTTTGTTTCTCAAGAGGATTCATGACAACTAGGACTAGAAAGTGATGTCATTACACATTAAGATGATGAAGAGTACATTGTAGTAGAGACATTTTTGCAAATGCATGGTTATATAGAGGTTGAAATTAATGGTTTTTTGTGATAATTCAACACATAGAACATGGAGAGGGAAAGCAATGCATCAAAAGGTCTAATTTTTCCACCACAACCACTTGAACTAGATATTACATATGTTCAAGCAACCCATAATGTGGTAATGGATACTATAAAAGGTTTGAGTTTACTAACTCTATCTAATGTACCTAATTGGATGGATGAGGTAGCCACTAATATTGGAGTTATTGCAAAACTTTCTAATGAAGTCTCCCTTTCCATGCCATCCCCGCCACATATTGATCCAAAAAGGTGGTTCACTATTTTAAAAATGTATTTAATTGGGACCAACAAGATGGTGGTGATCGTGACAATGAGATTGACACAAATGTATAGGACGTTAACTTTGTGCCATGTACACAATAGGACTAGCATCAACAAACAACACCAACTAGTAGATTCTTGAGAATTCTAGTACATAGAGTGCATCAATCATCATTTGGATCTCATTCGGGGGTACTTTCTCTCAATAGGTAGTCATATATTTTGACATCTGATGACTATGTTGGCATGCATAATGAATATGAGGAACAAAAGAAGCAAAATGAGCAGTTGCAAAAGTGAAAGAAGGAGCAGATGAGGGAGAGGAATGATGGACATGAAGAAAACCAGGCATCAACAAAAGTAATCATAATGGAGAAGAAATAAAATAGATAGAAAGAAGAGGAGGAGAGTGTAATTAGAGCAAGGGAGAAGTTAAAATAGAAAGAGCAGGCCAAGATCCCAAGAGGAAAACATGGGTTAGTCAAAAAGATGAAAATATGACAAGTTAAAGATAAGAGTACACTGAGTACACCTCCACCCTTTGAGCAAGGCAATGCCAAGAGTACATTGACTACACCTTTACCATCTAAGCACCTAGTTCTTCTTTAGATATTCAACCTCTTGACCCTATTCTTTATAGGAATCAATAATGCACAAAAAGGGAGTACCCCTAGGTGCTCATCACAATTGGAAATGCATGGTGATAAAAGAAACAATTGATATCTTGTTTAAGAATTCTGATACAAAACTTGTTGGAAATATATGTTTGGTTGTCTGATGTCATTGATGTCAAACACTCTAGTCGGGTGGTGTTTGAGGTATTTTCTCAAACATTGTAGTCCGGATGTATTTTTTGGTGACATGTTCATATATATTTGGTGATTTGGATATGTTCAGAAGTTGGATGTTGGACTTGAAGAAGTAAGGTTATGTTCTATACATGTTAGTGGTTCTGAATTTATAGAACGATGGAATACAAGTATGTATTCAAAACAATGGAAGACAAGTATGTATTTTGGAGATTGTGAGAATTATTTTTGTTAGTGCTTGAGAGTTATTTTCTTAGGTCTCAAAGTTAATGGTTTTGTTTGAATGTTAGTGATTCAGTAACCGAGTTATGCAATTAAAGATGACAGTTATTTAGTTGTATTTTCTAGAAGGTTTCCACTCTAAAAATAAGATTTAAAGATGTAGAGATGTATATGAATATGTGATTTGAATTGTATTTAGGTTTTCGTCTTGGTTGTGGTATTTTCTAGTGATCCATAAACTGTTCCTGGTGATCCAAAAATAGTGTCATCAAGTGTTGCAATTATCATTAATTTGTGGTCTGGTCCAAAAATGGGTTGTGATGGCTTCTGATGTAGACTCTTAGCGAGTGATTTTTTTTTCTAACATGACGTTTAGATCTCTCCATAGCATGTGGAGGTCCAAATATAGTTGGCAAGTGATGTGCTTCTTAAGGCAGTGTATTACTGTACGTTTGAGATGGCTATGGAAGTTGTTCTAGTAATTGTGGATCTGGCATTGGGCTATATGTAGCATGTTCATAGTCCCTCTCTCTCCTAGAGTGGATCATGCTTCATATTTTTTGTTTATATATTGCATTTAATGCCTATTTATTATCTAGATGGATTCATGTTATGTGTGACCTATGTATTTAATGTTTATCTCTTATATGGTTGGGCAATGTTAGGTATAATCTGTGTTTTGGTCTGAATGATTCTAGCATGAGACCTTATTGTAATAGCCAACTTGTAACTTAACTGTAATATACTTTTGGCATTGCTGACCTTGTTGTAAAATCCAATGCTCTATCTTGTATTAAGTACATTGTTTTCTTTGAAAAAATGTAAGAGAGTGTGGTAAGAAAATCAGTGAAGATCTATAAGAAGAATTTTAGAAGAGCAAAGTTTAGTCTATGTGGCTTCTATTTTATGACTATGGTGAACAAGAAAAGGCACAAATAGTCTACTATTGTGGTTGATAGAGATGTGTAGAATAAATTCATTATAGAGAGAATCTATACATATATCTATTGATAAGAGTTGTATGTATCTTGTTCCTATGACAACAAGTCTTGTGTACCCAAGTTCTTTTTTGCATCTTGCTACTTTGTCAATGAGCCTCTGTTGAAAGTCCAGAGTAGTGAGATCCTATATATATTCAATAATTTAAGGGTAGTGTGCCTCTAATTGAAAGTATGGAGAAGTGAGATCTTTCTATCTCTATAATCAAACTATATATATCAATTAATTATCTTCATGGGCAAGTGCTCACCATGGTTTTTCCCAGTTTTTTTTTTCATGTATAAAATTCTTGGTGTTCATGTGTTATTGTTTTTGTTCAATTTTCACTCAATAATTTGTCTGGTAGATAATATTGATGGTTGATTTTCTAAGGGTTTTAATTTATGTTGATTCACCCCCCTCTCAACATCTAGTGTGTGTTCAACAAAGCTCTATCAATCAACTTACAACTCCTAGAAGTGAAGAAGAGGGTGTTGCCTCTGGGTATGAGACACCTTGTCCTTTTATAAGATTTATGGTGAATTGACTAAAGTAGTCATAAATGTGAATTTTATATCAATGTGGCAGCATAATTTTGGGATTTTCCTTTCAAATTAGATCAATGTATAACTATCATATGATACAAATTATGATAATGTTGCTTCTATGGTGATTTGGATCTTGCATATGTAATATTTTTAATGAAACTCAATACGAGGTATTAATATTTTGTCTTATGTTTCAATGTTATATCCATGTATCAGATATGTTTATGCATGATGTTGAATGATTTTAGTAAGTCCCCTTTGTAACACTAATAAATAAATTTGTAAATGTTTATGTTGTTGTACAATAAGAAAAAGGGAATGGTGGGATTGATCCTATTTCCTACCATAGATTAGGAAGGAGAGATGACCCAATAGGTTTATAAGGGTCCAAGTTCTGAATGATTATCAATATTTCTTCACTAATATGAAAAAATGATAGGAAGATATGAGAAGTGAGATGAAATGATTGGATTTATGTGCACACGAACTGAAAGTAAACATACGGCTTCGTAAAGGTATTAGAAGCAACAACCAAAATATTTCACTAACTTGTGATTTTAATTTGATACATTTTTAGAGGGAAGAGGTTACCTGTGTTGATCTGTTCCTGGAAAGAGGTCACCTAGGTCGACCTGTTACCAACACTTTTGACTGAACTTAGTTGCAGAGTGTGTGTGAGGTCTTGAAATCCCCAGATATGAGTCATTATGAATTTTATCTATACCTTCACTAAAAAAAACAAGGAAAATGTTGTGTATAGATGATTTTTCCTTAGTCAAACCCTAGTTTGGAATCAACCTCAAAGTGAAATGAAGTAAATGAAAATGTGTTGTTATATAGCAAAGACTAGATTTAAAAAATGAAGTGTATTATACCTTGGCAATGCAAATGTTTTTTTGAATGTGATCAAGTATTTTGATGCAATAGATTTGGCTTCACACAAAAACCCAAAAGGAAATCATGAAATTTGAAACCTTGTGTAATGGATGTTGTAGTTTTCCATAATGCTTGATGAGGAGAGAGATGAATGACATGAGGATTTGAAGACTTGAATGCTTGAATGAATGTGGATGCTTGAATGTATGTAGATGGATGCTTGTACTATTATCTTCTTCCTTAAATCTAAAATCCTTTTCTTGATCTTTAATGAGGGAAATAAGCTTGATCCATAGAGTATATCTCCTTTAAAATGTCTTAGGATGCTTAAAATATTTCTTGATAATGCTTGAGATAAAAATTACACAAGAGCTCTTTGAAATCTTGATTGTTTATATCAAAATGAGGAGAGAAAATTTATTTCTATATCTCTCAAAACATTTTGGGGCTCAAAACTCAAAGGAGGATGATGAGTATATGGAAATCCCACTTAACCAACAAGAGGATCCCCCAATTTGAATTTCAAGGAAAAAACAAGGGAAGAGATTGGCTTGGGAAACCTCTTCCTGAGAAGAGTTCGGCTAGGGTGAACTCTTCCTACCAAAAGATGATGAAATTTGTTTTGGGAGTTAGGAATATAGAGAGAAAGCCAAAAATATAGGTGGTGCAGGGCTAGAGCATCATAAATCAATACAGGAGTCCATACATGCTAAAATGGGACCTAATTGAGAATTTAATTATATGTACTTACAATTTAGGTGTTGGAAATGATAGGTATTGAGAGGGGGTGAATCAGTACAAACAAATATTGAACTAATTCAACCACTGAACCAAATAATTGTTGTTATACTTTCCAAACCTATAAAACAAGTAACTGATGCAAATATTAATAAAATAACAATATCAAGCATCCACAAATTCATCACACATAACAATAATATTTTCATGTGGAAACTCTTGTAAAGGGGAAAAAACTAGGGTGGGGATGACACCCACAAGCCCAATACTATAGTATATGATTTTTCCCTATTAGGAGCTACAAATACCCTTTTTGAGGGTTTACCCAGTTAGGAGTGAATAGTACATTATTAAGACTACAATAAGATCAAGCTATGATCTACCTTGCTAGAGGATTTTAAACCTCAATAAAGAAGTTAACTTGTTAAAGGATTTACAAAAAATGAACTTGTGAGAGTTCACCTGATTAAGGGATTTTACTTACTACAAATATTAGGGAACAACAAGATTTGTGATCTGGATGTAGCACTGATTTCTTTTCAGATCCTATAAGTTCTCTATACTCTGTAAATTCTTTCTACTCTCTCCTCTCTAATCGCAATGTCAACTTGAAATCATAAAACCATAATCACCCAAAAGAACTCTTGCAGCTTCTCTTAACAACAACAACTACTACACAACTTTTCAATATGAGTTGTTCCTATATCTAAACAACTTGCAGCACCTTAAAATTGATCTTCAAATTTATCTCCTGAGATAGCACCATGTGTCAATTTTATAATATCAATGAAATAAATGGTTTATCATGACCGCATTAGGTCAAGATAAGATTTGCAGGTTTATATCTCCAAGGTAGTCAAACATGTTTTGACTTCTCCAATGCAACACCTCAAATTTGTCTTAAATGCTTGCATCGATCACATAAATACCAATCATTGGATGTATAACATTTATTCCATGTCATCATATCATTATAAATGATCATATATACTTTACCACTCATTGATCTTTGATCTACTGACTGATTGATCAAGAACATAAGAGTTCTACCTATCTTAGTATTTGTGACACTAAAAACTCTATCGTTGCTCAACTAAAAGAGTTGTAGTTGGAACCACATTGCAATAATTTCTTGTTAAGTCTATATCTGTGACCATTCCATAAAATTTCATTTGAACCATGACCACCACCAAAATGATATTTTTACAGTCTACTGATCTTCTGGACTTAACCAAATTTTAGCATACCTTCTTATCGATTGTGTCTTCACTTTACATGTAGTATATCATGAATGTACTCACTTGATTGACATCAGTAAAAACCAAATAAAATAATCCCAACACAATACCAATGATCTATCAATCACAATACCAAATACCAACAATCTCCCCCTTTGGCATTGATGGAAAACATATACTAACTCCTTACAATTGCGCAATCATCATATCAAATTATGACTCCCTATACACATATTCTCCATACATGAATATAATCCCCCATACATATACTTAATCATACTTATACTCCCCCCTTGACAATAATGAAAAAGGTACAAATACTATAATATATGTATACAAAATCTTACTTACATCTTGTCAAACATTACCTTGAAGTGAACCTTTGTTGAATTCAAGGTTGTTTCTCATACCTTCTGAAAGTAACCCATAGCAATGATTTTCTCAATTAAACTAGAAGCAAGATCTTCCATGCTATATAGAGTGCTCATGTTTGGTAAGGCAAGTATAGCTTCTGCCTTCTTCACATTTTGTTGCATCACCTCTATTATAGGGGATAAGGTGGATTGAATTTCCATTAGAGTGATCATTCTCTTCTCTTGCTCAATTTGAATCTGCTTAACCTTGTTTTTTATTTTCTTTCCCTTATTATTGTAAGTAGTGAATGAACTTGACAATGGATCAAGTTGACCACTTAATTTCTCCAACTCCTTCTGTGCTTCAGCTCTGGTTTGTTCCAAATCTTGAACAAAATCAAAATACATTGATACTTTGACAACCAATTGACTTGCCTTAGCCAATGTAGTCTTAACTTCCTCTATCAAATCTAACAATTTGATCCTATCTATAGTAATCTTCTCCACCATCTTTCCTAAAATATTCTTCTCTAAGTTCTCATCTGCATTCTTCACTATAGCTGACTGTGAATCTGGACCTTGATGAAGAATTTCCTTCACAAGAGTGTCCATCTAATCAATAGGTGTGTCATCTTCATCATATGTAATCTCATGCACTAACTCAGCTAGGATATCTCTAGCTTTCCTTAAAACTCATGCATTCTTCTTCTTGGACCTCACCTCATTTATCATAGCTTATATCCTTTATTGTTCTAAAAGTTTCATCAATTCCTTAGGTTTCAATTGGATATGTGACTGGTGTGATCGGTAAATCTTCTTCTTCATCCTCTGCATTTATCATCAGTTTATGTCTCTTATTTTCACTTGTTACTATAAGACTTAATTTCTTTGTATTCTTTGGTTCTTCTTCAATATTTTTTAGAGTCTCCTACTTACTCTCTTCAACTTTCTCATATTCCTTATCAAAAATAATCCCCCTATATGTTCTAGATGTAATGGTGAGGATAAATCCTCTTTTCCTCTTATGTCTGCAATTTCAATCTCACCACCACTAGTTTGTGATAGACTGATATTTTGTGTTTCAATGTCCTTCACCAAGTTAGGAACAACTAGAACAATATTCCCAATTAACTGATCTACATAAAATGTCTCATTTCACTGTATTGGTTCATCTGATTCTACATGAACTTGTTCTTCTTGGGTTGCTATTGCCTTTATCTATAGTAGCTCTCTCCATGTCTCAGCAGTTTTATCATGTACACTCTGTGTCATCAATTAGAAGTTTATATGCTTTGCTCTTAATTTTGAATTTATGCTTGTGAGTAGTAATCATTATCTTAGCATCTTCAACACACAACTTAGGTTGCACTTGAATAAGTTCTCTCTCCATTATCTCTCTATATAATTGTAATGCAACGCTCCATCTAGCATCAATTACCTGATATAACTCATTAGGGACGCAAGAATGTATTTATAAAGGTGTTCTACAAAATTTGTGAAAATGATACACAATTTCATCTTCTATATTCTTCTTATCTTCATTAATCACCAAGGTGTATCTATTGCCAACAGTGGTAAGCCTACCACTGTCTATAATACCTTTTACAATAGCATCAATAGAAGAGGCATTCTTTGTTTCACCACTCTTCTTTTGTTCATAGGCATCCTTATCTGAGTGTGTTCCTTTGTCATAATTTCCCTTCTCATCATCCTTCACCTTAGTTTATTTTTGCTTCCTCTTGTAGGTTTTATTTGGAGTAGAAATGTGTTATCTTTTCTTCCTTGAAGATTCCCTTTTAGAATTAACTTCCCTAGTAGCTAGTTTTCTCTATTTTCTCTTACCTTCAGTTAGGGTTGTAGTAGTGTGATATGTTCCTGCATCACTACTTCCAAACTTCCATTCTAGGTTAGATACCATTATTTTTTTTATTTCAATGACTGGTTTCTTCAATTCATTTTGAATTTTGGAGACAACTTCATCATAAGTTCAAAATCTTTGTGCTTGTTTGTCTAAGGGTTTAGTCAACAACTCATCAACATACAAAGTTACTAAATTACTTTCAAATTCATAACCCATAAGAGGAATCCAACATGTCCTAGGTTCCATAGCTTGCACAATGCATGAATCAGTGTCTACAAGAAAAATATCATTCTTGTACTTCTCTACAATGCTAGTTAGAATCCTTTCTTGTTTATGCATTCTAGATTGAAAATCCTTTAAATAGCCCCACATGACCTTATTGAAATTATTCCCTAATACCTTTATGAATTCACTTATTTTCCTAACTACTAGTTTGTCCTTTAACCATGTAACATTTCCTTTACCGAGGAATAAATTTTGAACATAGAAAAATATACATACCAATAGAGATCCATACTTAAATGATTATCTCTTGTCTCTATTTATCATTTCCATGTTTGTCATAAATTGTCTTTTGATAATCTCACATAGATCATATGTTGAATCATCCTTCTCAATCTAATAGGAAACATGAATAGCACCACTGGACACACTATTAGCTTGAATAGACTGGTAAAATTTGTATCCTATCACCATGGATGAGAAGATGAGAAATGAACTTCCTTATCTGCAATATGATTGATTATAATTTCTCTCCCTTCTAGTTTGGATTTGGTTAGTTCAGTGACCAAGTGAGTAGCCACCATTCTTAATGTACATTCCAAACCTTGTGCTCCAAATCATGTAACCCTATGAATAAATGTCTTCAAAATCTTGTGTGGTCTATCCATCCATATGAATTGATCATGTACTCTCATCAATACATAATGAACCTAATCAGGATGGAATTTTACAAGAATGTCCACAACATAAGTCAAACCCTTCTCCTATAGATGTTTGTGCTTGACTCTCAACATTCCACTAATACACATACCTTTATATTCCTTATAGATTGATTCAACTCCCAATTCTTTGATTCTACAATGGATATAAGAGCGAACATATTCAATCAACATCACACCATGATGAATAGTAGATAGGGCACCAGACATATCAATTTCATCCACTTTTCTTAGATGCGGTTTGAATACGGGTCGAGGTTCCTCAAAAATGTTCATCGAGATTGGTGTATCAACATTCTCTACCATTAAGACCAACTGCAACAACACACAATTCTAACCACCAACCAGAATTATATCTTTCAATCCAAAGGTTAGAGTTTCAAGAAAACTCAATATGAAATAAACTCTAGATCTCAATCACAAAAGTAACCTTTTACACAAAATAGCTTAAGACAACTCTTGAATTCTCAACTAAAACTAAAGAGTGTGAAAATAAGTTACTTGACCCTCTATATAATGTTAAATAAATATACATTTCATACATCAACAGTAGGAATATTTTCATATCATCAGTTAACACGTATCCATTAGTTGGCGCTCAACCAAGAGTAATAACTGCTATCAAATTGATATTGACCTTGAAGTCTCTGTGTGATCTACACACAATCTCAAAATAAAATCATAGAAACTTACACCATAATGTGCATATATATATTTATCTCCCTTGAGTCCAAGGGATCAATAATGGATTAGTCTTAAAGTGTTCTCCTAAGAAAATACTATGCTTAGTTTACCGATGGAACCTCTACACTTTTTGAACTTGTGGAGTTCTCAGTCAACTCAAAGGAATTCAATTCACCTTTGTTTACCCATGTTTTCTTCATATCACTGCTAACTTCTTCAACATTAGAAACTTGCTTTCCTTTTTCAGCTTCTGACTGATAAGGAAACTGGCTCTTAAACTAACAATCTCTAGCCAGATGACCTACCTTATGACAAACAAAACATGCCATACTGTTTGAATTCCAAGGACTATCATTACCTATCATATTTCTTATTCTATAGTTTATTTCTAGTTTTCCATAGTTACCACATACATAACATATAGTGTTGAATTGTCTTTCCCTTCTACCATCATTCACCGATGTAACAGGTGACCTAGGTGCATATATTATTGACCTTATATTTTAAGTTGTGTCCATATTTGTTCCATGAAAAATAATATCCATCAAAGTTACCACCACTGGAACTACTGCTAGATCTACACTCATATGCAACATGACCATACTTGTGACAATTGTAACAATAACCATTAAAAGAGTAAGGTCTATTCACCAGTTTTCTCCTACACATATTTGTAGTATGACAAAGCTTTCCACAATTATAGCAAGTAGGTTTGTTAGGTTTCTTACCTAATTTGATTGGATCTACCTTTTTATCTTTCTGTGCCTCCTTAGGTTCAGCACTAGAGGACTCTCCAACTTCAAATGTTCATTCTCTTGAATAACCTAGACCAGTTGTATCTTTGTGTCTTCTTTGTCTCTTCATTTGTTCATCAAGATTTTGTAAGCTTTCATTATATTTCTTCAGTTTTTCATTTGCTTCTTTCTCAGTTACCAGTTCTTTCCTTAATGATTCATTCATCTCCCTAAGTCTTTCATTATCAACTAATACTTTTATATTCTTTGTAGCAGTGTCCTACATTTGATTCTAATATAGGGTAAATTCTTGTCTTATTTTGACAAGTTCTTTTCACTTTTTGCTTTTAGGCCATCATCAACAATTTTATTAGTAGTTTTTGTACTCGTTTTTCCTTCCAGATCTTCATACATCCTAACAGACTGACTTTCAAGCTCTCTTTTTATATTAGCCATATTTTCTTTAAGCTTCTTGTTCTTTTCAAATAGATTTTCTATTGCTTCTTCATATTCTTAAGGTGCACTTCCTTCAGACAGTTGTTCTATGTAGTCTTGACTTTCACTCAGTTGATCAACAAGTTCTCTCCTCTTTGCAAGAGAGTGTCTTAGCTTTTACTTTAGCTCCTTGATAATTTTGTTTTCATTCTCAAGTTACATCCCATACTTGTACTCCTCCATGATAGTGGATATTTTCCCAAGTTGTTAGGCTTATCACCAAGAGGACCAAAGTTCTAATACCAATTGTTGTAAATGATAGGTACTAAGAGGGGGGTGAATCAGTACAAACTGATATTGAACTAATTCAACCACTGAATTAAATAACTCTTGCTATTCTTTCCAAACCTATAAAGCAAGTAATTGATGAAAATATAAATAAATTAGTAATATCAAGCATCCACAAATTCATCACACATAACACTGATATTTTCACATGGAAACCCTTGTAAGAGAGAAAAAACATAGTCGGGATGACACCCACAAGCCCAATACTACAGTATATGAATTTTCCATGTTAGGAGCAACAAATAACCTTTTTGAGGATTCACCCGATTAGGAGTGACTAGTACACTATTAGGAGTACAATAAGATTAGCTATGATCTACCTCACTAGTGGATTTTAAACCTCAATAAAGAAGTTGCCCTGCTAAAGGATTTACAAAAAAAAGAACTTGTTAGAGTTCACTCGGTTAAGGGATTTTGCTTGTTGTAACTATTAGGGAACAACAAGATTTATGATCTGGATGTAGCACTGATTGCTTGTCAGATCGTATAAGTTCCCTATACTCTATAACTACTTTCTTCTCTCTCCTCTCTGATCACAACCTCAACTTTAAATCATAAAACCCTAATCAACCAAAACAACTCTTGCAGCTTCTCTTAACAATAAAACTACACAAATTTTCAATATGATTTGTTCCTATATATAAACAACTTGCACCACTAATGCAGGAGCATCCTGGGTGTAAGAGAAATCTTGCATCACCCAAAAATATTTCTATTTTTATATTCAATAAGGGCTATTTTGTGCAGAGCTGCTATTTATGGAAAGTTACTATTTTTGGTAATTTTCGTATGTGCTCAGAATGATCTGATTTCTTTCCTGGAGGTTCATTTTGGTCATATAAGTCTGCCAGTAAAGTTTCATTGCCAGATCAAGTGTATATTGGAAGATATTGAAAATTTTTGGTATTGGCAGCAGGGTACAGAAACTTTGAACTCAGTTTTGAAGGCTTTAGAGGCCCCGGATGAGGTCGAAAATTTGGGTGACATGCGCTTGCGCTAATCACGCCTGTAGAGCACTTCGTGGCATTTCCGAAATGGGGTTATAATAGCCGATCGGGTCAACTGGTGATGACTTATGGTCTTCGGAAGTTGGGCCACCTGAAATGGCAGAAAATAATTTTCTTCAAAATTTTTGTTCGGGTT
>MU223971.1:3312145-3322956 GCA_018584345.1 Thuja plicata | reverse complement strand
ATCCTTATAAAGGATGTCGAAACCCTAAAAGGGCAACTGCTAGGAAATAGAAACTTTCCTAAGACTAAAGAAACTGCCTAAGTGGAACTTAAGCACTAAAGAGCAATTGCTAAATTACTCTAACAAACATGTCTTGCCATAAGGTCTACAATCTCCCCCTTTGGAATTAGTGACAAAAACACTTATCATATCCAAAAATAATAATTATGATCAAACTGCTAAGTCAAAACTCCCCCTTACCATGTGCTTGGGTACTTTCTCGGGTTTTGACTATTGCTCTGCAACTCAGTTACAACTGACTCTATTTTTTATTTTCCAAAAATATTTTTGTAACTCTACTATATATATCCTTTCTTCTCTATACATGTGTTTCCTCATATATACAATTCTATCCTTGTATACAATTTCTAACTTTCCCCCTTATTTTTGACACAAATGCCAAAAAGTATATCTACAAGGTAATTCCAAAATAGGAAAGGAAATCACAATGTACCTTCAAAAATTGAGACAAATTCTTTTCCCAATTGTCTTGCAACACCTTACCTTTAGGATGTGCAACTCAATCTAAATTTTTGCAGACAACTCCATCATCAGCTCTGCAACTGAAAAGTTGTTATCATGGATGAGTGTCTTTGCATGAGAAATATGTTTTTGCATAACATCCATATGAAGAAGGAGTTGGCTATATATAGCTGTTATGGATTCCCTTATTCTTGCTTCTTCCCTTAGTAGCTCTACCTATAGATCAGTCTGATACTTGATCTTTACAAAATGTGCTAAACTGGAACTTGGATCAAGTGCCAACTAGTTTGCTCTTGTCTTCAAATCAATGTCAATCTTTGTTCGCTTCTCTTTGATTTGCATGGTAAAGTTGGAAGTGTCACTCAAAATTACAAATAATTCCACAACATTATTTATAGTGGTTTCTAGAGAGCTAATGACAGTGGTTAACTTCACCTGATCTATTGCAATCTTTCCTGCAACATTCTAATTTCTCTAGAACCTTATTTTCAAATTTTCTTTCTGCCTTCTGTAGTAATTTCTCATGTCCACTAAGATCATGATTAAACATGTGAACTATGTCAACAAGTTGATCCATTATGGAATCATTCTCATTGACTTCAATCTCTAGTGAATCTAGGAAAATACCTTGATGTCTTGTAGAACTCTCATTCTTTTCTTCTTTGCTCTGAGCTTCTGTTGTTTTTCTCTTTTCTTCCATAGCTCCCCAAGGATGTCCATCTACTCAACTGTCAGGTTGGAGATATCCCAATTTGGAATCATAATATCTTCCTCAAGGTCAACATCATTAGTTATTGTTTCCTTTTCTTTACCCTTGACCTTGGGATTAGGTGAAGGAACTATTTCCTTACCTTTTCCAACCTCATCCTTTTCCTCAGTGTTCAGTTGGAGTAATTCATTAACTTTTAATGCACCAACTGCTGAATCAGTGCTAACTATAGAAAAATTATAGTTTCCTTCAGTGACTCAATTTTGCTTGCCCTAGTAGTAGGTAGAGCCTGATGCTTGGTTCCTACTAGTCCTAATGTAGACTCTGTGACTTTTTCTTTGCTCGCAGATAAGATTTTCTGAATAGGTGATTAGGGCATGGATGCCATCACTTCTACTGCTATCTATTTAGCATTAGATTCTTCAATGGTCTGAACCTCGGGTAACTCTTCATCTTTATCCTTTACATGAGGGTATGTACTCTATTTCTCTATCTTATCTTCTCCATTGTCAAAAATTGTCTTCCACATCTTTGTTGCGGACTGCACAACATCCTCTATTTTCTTGCTCAAGACTTGAAAATTCCTAGACCTTGGAGTGTGATTACTCTCATACTTAGTCATAGAATCTTTTTCCTCTTTGCTAGTCATAGTAGGCATGAATTGCTTCAAGGTTTGCATTCTAATGTCCTTTTAAATCTGAACTACATTGTGCTAGTGAATGGTGATTTCCTTGAGGTCTTTAGTCATATGGCTTTTCAATTCAAATGGATAATACTTCCATCTTGCTATTTTCTCTACTAATGCATCCTCAATCATCGTTTGCTCCTCTTTGGTTCTGGAAGAATACTTCAATGATTTGAGAGATCCCATACCACTACCTCCTTTAAAATATTCAATCTTCTTCTCAAAGGTAGGTGGGGGTTTCTTGAATATGACTATATCTTCTTCTTCAACTTCTTTAGGGATTGTCAATTTTCTTCTAGAAATTTTGGGTTTTCTTATAGTGAAGACAGGGGTAGAGATCTTTGGTGTTTTCTTGGGGGATAGCCTCTTCTTCTTATGAGGCTCTACTTCAAATTTGTGGGACTCAGTCCTAGAGATCAATCAAGTGGTATCCACTGACTTTGTGTTCTTCTCTGGTGATATGGGATTAAAATTTTCAACAACTCCAAAATTGAAATAGAGGTTAGCTTTGGGTCTACCACAAGGTTCCACTCTCTGATCAGTTGCCTAAGTTTTTGCGTGACCCTGTAATGTCATGAAACCTGAAAGAACCTTTCACCTACTTGATTATACAAAATGGGGAAGAAGTGATCATAGCCTCTGTTAGCACAAACATATCCCAAAGAAGAAAACATTGAGCCATTTCCAAATTAAGGGTAATATAAATGATTATTCGTGACATCATCAAAAGTTAAATAGTTTCTCGTGGGTTTTTCACAATATGTTTAATAAAGAATGTATGTGAATGGTCTGACCAAATGTCGATCAACATACATGAGCTATAGGTCAATGATCTTCCCTAAAGACCAATTTGAAGAATTCGGTTATCGTGTCTTCCCATGCTAATTCCAGCCGAATGCAAGTAAATTTTTAACCTCAGTTTCAAAAAATTCATACCTTGAGCAAGACACAAAAGAAATAGATCATATGCAAAAGGGTATTCAAATAGAAAGTGTTAAATAGAAACTGTTAACATGATGAGGCAGATAAGCAAGTTACCCATGATAGATGTAGAGCCAGGTGGCAATGATCCCATGAGAATGTCTCCACTTTTACATAATACATGATGTTATTTAATTGAAAGTGTCCAAGTGTTAGGTGTATACATGTATCATCTGAAGGAGACTCATGTTATAATTATAGTAAATATATTAAGACATGAGGAGGCCCCATAATCAAGAGGTATATATGAAATCTTATAAAAAGGCACATGGTCTACAAAGACTAGTTATGATAACTGAAAGGAATGGCAAGAGACAAAGTCAGGACTTAGCAATAGTGAGGAGCATGTAGCTGAATTGGCAAGGAGTGTTTTCATGCATACTAGTGATCCTTGACAGGGGACAATATATCTCCATCAAAATATTTGCATTTCGTGCAAAAATATCAAACCCGATGATCTCCTATTGAATTCTAATTATGACCATTAAATGTATGACTTTGGTTTTACAAGGATATGGAAGATCGAAAGGAAAAGGCACATATGTTTCAGATTAAACCACATCAATAAATGTAGTGAATCACAGCTAAATGATATTCCATTTAGTGGAAATAATTTTATGAACGTGGACCCAAAGATTAAATTTAATCTTTAAAAGAATTTTAAAGAAATGGTTATGGGAACCAAAATGTAACCAGGAGACAGTATTTATCCTATAATTGGAGGTAGGGTAAGGGTTCTTCTTTTCTAGAAAGTCAGGAGGCTACATGGAGGGGAGAATATTTTCTAGATTAAATTTGTAACAAGGATAAAAGGGGAAGTGAGTATATTTTATTTTTTGAGGATCTTAATGAAGTTGTAGAAGTAAAATGATTTGTAGATTGTTTTTTCTTTGTATTTAGAAATGAGGAGGAATTGGTATATCAGATCTATATGTTTGAATATTATTTTCTCTGATTGAAATTTATCAATTGGTCACTTCAATTGTATTTGTGAGTATTATTTTGCATCATCAAATCAAGCTTATGAATGCATCATGAATTAGTTGGTTTAGTGTACTTATGTTTAGTAATTAAAATACTTAGTATCTCCTTGATTAATATGTGATTGGAAAGACTGAATAAGTGATCGGTTGGTCATTTGTTTATTTTCTCTAAATCTTTTCTATTGTAATCACATTCATTTCATAGTGATGAATGAATGTCAACAACCTTTGTGTCTTCAGGTTAAAGACATAATCTGCATTTAATTCATTGAATATCTTTCTTAGAGGGAGGTGTACCTCACAATTCAGAGGAAAGATATCAACCTCATGATAGCCTTTCCAACTTTTAGTTAGGTTTGATCTTTGTGTTAGGCATTTTCAGTCAGTTCTTTTCATCACTTTTCAAAGGACAAATTTTTTTACTAATAGATTTTTGGTGACTCCGCTGGGGACAGGAAATGAAGATCAGTATTGACTAATTGTTTCCTCAGTTATACATATATCTCCATGTGCAGGAGATTGGTGACTCTGATAAAGTGGTGACTTTTCTGATTCTTAATGCAAATCTAAAAGAGTTGTAAGAATGGGAAAAAAACTAGGCCCCACTATCCTGGAGATTCTTCATATGAACGATAAGGTTTTACAAGATTTCTGGGAGCACTATAAACAAAGTATCTCAAAGGATATGAAGTTGAAGATAAGCCTTGAAAATGACCACACATCTACCTTTCTGTGGATGATTTTGTGTCACAGATTTCAAAAGCTCAAATATTTGGAGGCATGCAAGAGAAAAGTGCAGCATCTTGAAAAAGAACTGGAGGTTGTGGAGGAAGAAGCTCCAGTGATTTCATCTAGTTATATCCCTTGCAACTACTCCATTATGAGTGAACAAGAAATAAATTCAAGGGAACATCCTTTAAATAAACCTACTGCTAATGAGATAAATTATGAGAAAGATCCAAAGCTCCAGTACTTGTGGAATGACTTCAAAGGGAGAATTTTCAAAGTTGAAAGGGATAAGTTAAATCCCGCTGAAGATCAGCAATCTGCCATATTCTTAGAATGTGTGCATAAAAGATATAATGATATCAAAAATTTTGATCAAATAATCCTAGTTGCTATAGAGATATCAAGAGAATAATTAGAGATAAAGAAACCTTACTCTCAAATCCCATGGTCTCTAAAGATCAAGATGCTTTAGAAACAATGGTAGAATCATCAACGCTTTGGAGTTCTGATCAGCAACAAAAGGGAAATCGACAACAAGCTGGGAAAGAAGAGTCACATGTGTTAGAAGGGTTTTTGGTAATTAATAATAAAGAGGTGAATAATTCTAATTTCCAATCTTTATTCTCACCTGAGGAAGATTTTAATTTCATTCCAAAAGAAGAATTTCTTCCTACTAAGTTTGATCCTATGGTTATTGAAAGTAGTTTCCAAAAATCATTGTCGCTAACTATAGGTCATAGGGATAGTTCAGCTTGTAACATGAAGGAATAAATTTTGAATTTGGATTGCCCTTTTGTATGCCAACACAAGAATTTGGCTGATATTGTAGTAGTAGAGAGTCAATTAGGGAATAATGATGATGAGATTGTTTGGAGCAATGTGAATGCCTTGTACTTACCTGCTGAATATAATGAAGATCTTAAAATTAAAGATAATCCTGTCTTTGTACCCTATGATCTTCTACATGATGGAAAAGAGAAAGAGGAAGGTCTTGTTGAAAGCTCTGGCAGCATGATCATGTACTAGAAAAGCAAGGAAACAACAGTTAATCCAAAGCATAATAGCCAGCTAGAAGTTCCCTCAACAAATCATTCACGACTGACTGAGGCCGTTGAAGAAGTCATGGTTGATGATTTCCAAAAAATCACAGAAGTGCAAAATGAAAACCATAAGAGTATGATTGAGGTAAAGAACAACCTAATTTTAATACCTTTTATTTCTGAGCATAAAGATCCAATTACCTACTTTGTTGGGTCCAAAGTTGATCATGATATTCTGATTGATGAGTCAGAGCCTAAAGTTTATGCAATTGGTGAGAAGATGGAATATGAGACCTTCTCATTTGATTGCACACCAACTCAAGAAGAATGGTTTCTGCACCAAATTCTGGAAGAATTCTATTTTAAAAATGAGGTCATTGATGGACTTACAGAAGGTGAATTGTCAACGAGCCTAGCTCCAAGCTTTGACTTGAGAGCTCTTACACGACACTTCCTCAATGATTCCCTCATCATCATCATTTTGGTCTATTTCTCCAAGGTGAAAGACACGGGTGTTAACAATACAAATCAAATCACCCAAAATGATGCTCAGATAGTGCGGCCTAAAATTTATGATGTGAATTGGCTTTTTGGATCTAACATGCTTTTAAATTTTTTGTAGCATATTAAAGTTGGAGCTCTTTTTGCAGAAGTCACTAAATGTTCATTTGGAGTGGTATATCTCATGTATCAACCTCCCTTCCACACTGGTAGATACTTCTCACAGTCGTTCAATGGCTTCACATGAGATACAAGAGTCATCTTTTGAGGTATGGGCTGCTAGCCTTGTCTTTTTATAAATAAAATTTTGGTTGTGCTAGTTAGTCTAGGTGTTTGGGTGTGTTGTTTTGTTTCCCTCTGTCCTCTACAAGAATAACCCTGTTATCAACCTTGACTCCATTTCCCAATGGCTAGACACTATTCTTAACCATAAATGTTGAATTCTTTGTGTCTTTATCATCCACATCCCTAGTCGGAGCCAGTTGTTGGCATGATTTTAGCACCCCTATTTTAAAATTTTAAAATTACACCCCATAGGGAGGTTTCCTAACTATCCCGATATATTGTATTAGTTTTTTCTAACCATGTTTTTTGAGGTTCATGTTTCATGAAGAAGAAACATCAAGAGCAAGTGAGATATAAAATTTGAACCTCAAACTTTAGTTCAAAGTTCAAAGCTCAATGACATATAACTCAGATTCAGCAGGCTTCATCAGTTTAAGGGCCACACTTTCAACTTCAAAGTTCAAATAAGTAGGTTTATCAATACATAAGCATGAGTTCAAGATGCAGATTTTGAATGCCTCAAAACTCAGTTGCATGGTTCAGATTTACAAGTCTAAAAGTACAAGTTCAAAGTTCACTTTTCAAAATGCAGATTTTAAAGTTCCAAGTCCAGCCAAGTTCTCTCTCAAAGTTTCAGATTGCAATATCCAAAAGATTCAGAGTTCATCACTTCAAAATAATCAGGGTGATACAAATAGTGGAGGTTGCTCAATCTCTATATGGAGGACAATAATATGAATTCCACTAAAGATCTAAATTGTCTTTTTCATAAAGACTTCATGTGGGAGAAAGTGAACAGAAGGTCAATATTATATGATAAAAGGAGCATATAGGCACATCTTTTCTCATGATGGTTCAGGAGTCCACAGTTCAAGCATGCATTTTTAGTTTAAGTTTTGAAGTTTGAGAGCCCAAGCTCTAATTGGGGTTCGAGATGGAAAGTCCAGAATCTCTGGGTTCAAAATATTGGCTGGGTTCATTGGTTCCAATGTATAGACCCAACTATTCAAAGTTTGGTATTCCAAGGAATTAAAAAGATGAAAGTGTAAGATGATGTATGTTCTTTGGTTCTTAAAAGTCCCAATTTTGAGTGCTTTCTTCAATCAAAGTGAACAAAGATATCAGCTAAAGAAGGGGATTGATATCCAAATGTATGTGAAATTGATAAAAGTGACCTTCACATCAAGGATGAATATTTTTTATTTGCCTTTAATGGCCTCTAAATAAATCATAGTCATTTTTCCCATAACATCTCATGTGTAACCCGGTTACAACCCTGAACATATGATGATTTGAAGAAATTGACTAAATTAAAAGAGGGCACATCTTTCCCATTTGAAAGCTCTCAAGAAGACACATGGATTGGGAAAATCTTGGTTTGAGAAGATTCAATGTATTAAAGATATACCTGTATAACCAAACTCAAATTCAAGAGGTTTTTCAGTCCCGATTGACATGCAAAGTCGGGTAACAATGTGAAGCTGCACATGCCAGTTGGCAGTTTCTTTTAGTGACATGATGGCACAAGATCCATTGTTGGGCAGATGGACACCTATTAACCCACCAAGACAAGTTTGGTAATGAGGAGGAACACAACAATTTATAGCAGGAATAAATTATTGATCTTTCCAATAAATCATACCTGAGCCTATGGATTAGAAGTGACTCAAATGAACTTTCCAAATATGCAAGTGATCAGTTTTCTCTCCTATCACAAAATCAATATGTGATTTATACATTATTGACTAATCAATGACACATACTATCGGGTCCGATACTGGTATTTGGTCTCTGAATTCATAGAACAGTCACGTTGATGGTGCTCAATAAACCACAAAGGAGCCATAACAGTGACCATTGGTCAGTGTATAAAAGGCAAATTGTGGCTCAAAAAGGCGCAACACATCACAGTGGAATTGGCAGATCGTTATTGGCACAAAGGAAGGAGACAAGTCAAATGTGCAGAACGGTCACAAACTATTTGACAAAATACAAATTAGTCAAAGGATCCAATTCTTTTACAATAGATGTGTGATCCATTCAAATTTGTGGGACTCAATCCTGAAGATCAATCAAGTGGTATCTACCGACTTCATTTTCTTCTCTAGTGATATGGGATTAACATTTTCAACAACTCCAATTGAAAGAGAGGTTAGCTTCAGGTCTCCCATAAGGTCCCACTCTCTTATCAGTTGCCCAAGTTTTTGTGTGACCCTGCAATTTTGTGGAACCCGAAAGAACCTTTCTCCTACTCAATTATACAAAATGGGTAAGAAGTGATCATAGCCTCTGTCGGCACAAGCATATCTCAAAGAATAAAATTTTGAGCCATTTCCAAATTAAGGGGAATATAAATGATTTTTCATGGCATCATCAAAAGTTAAATAGTTTCCCATGGGTTTTTCGCAATATGTTTAATAAATAATTGTAAAGGGGTGAAAAGGGGTAAGGAGATTATTTGTTAATTGTTGTTTGATTTTCTTAAAGTGTGTTAAATTCCTTAGCCCTACTTTACATTTAATTGAATTTGATTGATTGTATATTGTAATTGTGATTAGGGAGAAGATAAGATGTTCCTCTTCTATTCCCAAATGCACAAATGGAAGATCCAAGTTGATCAACCCAAAGGAAGGGCTAATGCACAAATGAATCAACTATTTGGAAAAGAGAATAACACGAAGGATATCTTAAATTCTATTAATTATATGTATAGATATGATATATGACAGTAATTGAAGAAATAGGAGAAATGTACTAACCTTAAAGAATTGTAGATCAAAGAATGTTGTTTTCTAAGGTTTGTAGACTGTTTCTGGAAAAACTGAAGTATGATCCAGAACCGGAACGCAGAGATGAACAGAACCCAGAAATATTTTTCCATTCTAATGTCATCTTATGAAAAAGGTCTACCTTGACCCACAAATGTCAACCCTGACCCAATAATGTTGACCTTGACCTGCATAGGTCTAACAGAGAATATGTTCACGGAGCCCAATAGAAAGTTGAAAAGGGTATCCAAATCTAGTCTCAAATTCGCAGTCCTAAACCTGTACCTGCAAGAAAAATAGGATTTTTTGTTCGCGGGGGGGGTTTGCCTTGGTCAAACCCCAATTTAGGAATTAACCTTGAAATCAATAAAGTATAGAATGCTAGTAAGTAGTAGAACTGAATCTAAGAATGAAGCTATGATATTGAATAGATATGCCAATGTAATTCAAATGTAAGCAAGTATGTAATTATGAAAGAATGGACTTTAGAAACCATAAACATCCATGATTGTATGCTTGAAATCCACTTTGAAGAGATGATTAAATATTCTTGAGGATGCACAAAGGATCTTGAATGAAGATCACACCACCATGATGGCTAGATCTAGGGCTTGAATGATGAATCTTGAATGTTTGCACCTAATCCCTTCAAAGGCTTGAAAGCTTGAATCCGTGATCTTCAATGGAAAACTTGAATTATTGAGAGGAAGACTTGAACACCTTGAAAGCTTGGAAATATGTAGAACAATGGATGCTTGAACCTTTTGCTTCTTGACAAAATCTTGGTTAGAGCTTTTTGCACTTAGAAGACTTAGAGAAAATGAGAGAGAAAGGCTTCCTTTTATGTGAAACTAGGGCACAATCTTCTAAGGAGGATAACATAGGATGATTAAATTCCAATTAGACCCATTCCCCTAGAAGAGGACCTATATTAAATATAATTTAGGAATCAACACTTTGGAACCCGAAACAGCCGACCCAGAAGCAGGAAAATTGAATTTTGGATGACCCCCGGCAGCCAACAAGCTTCCAGATTTGAAAGGGGGACCCTGGTCAAGGTCAAGGTTGACCCTGACCTAGGTCAAGGTCAAGGTCAACCTTGACCCAGGGGGTCAGAACCCCTGGAAAACATGCCAAGTGGGGTAGAAGGTGCCCGGAGAGGCCCAATCAGGGTCCTGATCCAGCACAGAAGCAAGGAATGCTATAGAAATGGGAGGATGATATGATGGAGGTTAAAAACATCCCCTAAGGAGGGATAAACATTCTTAACATGGAATTCCTTCCATTTTAGGATGATACATTAAGCCCCCAGTTTAGCGAGAGAATGGAAATCAAACATGCTCACGGTAAAGTTAGAAGAAAGACACCAATGGATTGCAACAAAGTAGAACATCACTAAATCAAGGATATGAGTCAAAGGATTCTAACTCAACATACATACATAAATATATGGAAGTAAAGAGAAATTAATCATAGAAAATATACATGACTACATAAGTAAGACAAGAACAACACCATAGATAACATAGCTTCATGATCTAATCCTACTAGCATGAAAGCGAAAGAGAGAAGAGAAAGTGATTACCTCGCCTAGTAAGATGCCCACCT
>MU223971.1:3273710-3306698 GCA_018584345.1 Thuja plicata | reverse complement strand
CATCATAGATACTATAAAGAGATGCTAAAAGAAGCATAATGAGAAAAATAGCCACACACCAAAAGAACTTCATAATGAAAATGCAAGAAGTGTTGTTGTATTTTATGAGTATTTAACTTTTTTTTTTGTATTTATAAATGCAAATTCTAATCTAAGATGTAAATCTAACACCAAAGAGAAGGAGTTGTCTATCGCGGGTTCACCAAAATGTAAAGAGGTGGAAAGGGGTAAGGAGATTATTTGTTAATTGTTGTTTGATTTGCTTAAAGTGTGTTAAATTCCTTAACCCTACTTTAAATTTAATCAAATTTGATTGATTGTATATTGTAATTGTGATTAGGGAGAAGATAAGATGTTCCTCTTCTATTCCCAAATGCACAAATGGAAGATCCAAGTTGATCAACCCAAAGGAAGGGCTAATGCACAAATGAATCAACTATTTGGAAAAGAGAATAACAAGAAGGATATCTTAAATTCTATTAATTATATGTATAGATATGATATATGACAATAATTGAAGAAATAGGAGAAATGTACTAACCTTATAAAATTACAGATCAAAGAATGTTTTTTTCTAAGGTCTGTAGACTGTTTCTGGAAAAACTCAAGTATGATCCAGAACCGAAACGCAGAGACGAATAGAACCCAAAAATATTTTTTTGTTCTGATGTCATCTTATGAAAAAGTTTGACCTTGACCCAAAAATGTCAACCGTGACCCACTAATGTCAACCTTGACCTACATAGGTCTGACAGAGAATCACTTCACAAAGCCTGATAGAAAGCCAAAAAGGGTATCCAAATATGGTCTCAAATCTGCAGTCCCAGACCTGTACCTGCAAGAAAAAGAGGATTGTTTGTTGGGGGGAGGGGTTTGCCTTGGTCAAACCCCAATTTAGGAATTAACCTTGAAATCAATAAAGTATAGAATGCTAGAAAGTAGTAGAACTGAATCTAAGAATGAAGCTATGATATTGAATATATATGTCAATGTAATTCAAATGTAAGCAAGTATGTAAATATGAAAGAATGGACTTTAGAAACCATAAACCTCCATGATTGTATGCTTGAAATATACTTTGAAGAGATGATGAAAGAGTCTTGAGGATGCACAAAGGATCTTGAAGGAAGATCACACCACCATGATGGCTTGATCTAGGGCTTGAATGATGAATCTTGAATATTTGCACCTAATCCCTTCAAAGGCTTGAAAGCTTGAATCCTTGATCTTCAATGGAGAAATTGAATGCTTGAGAGGAAAAATTTAACACCTTGAAATCTTAGAAATATGCAGAACAATGGATGCTTGAACCTTTTGCTTCTTGACAAAATCTTGGTTAGAGCTTTTTGCACTTAGAAGACTTAGAGAAAATGAGAGAGAAAGGCTTCCTTTTATATGAAACTAGGGCATAATCTTATAAGGAGGCCAACATAGGATAATTAAATTCCAATTAGACCCATTCCCATAGAAGAGGACCTATATTAAATATAATTTAGGAATCAACACTTTGGAACCTGAAATAGCCGACCCGGAAGTGGGAAAATTGAATTTTGGATGACCCCCGGCAGCCGACAAGCTTCCAGATTTGAAAGGGGGACCCTGGTTAGGGTTGAGGTCAGCCCTGACCTAGGTCAAGGTCAAGGTTGACCCTGACCCAGGGGGTCAGAACCCCTAGAAAACATGCCAGGTGGGGTAGAAGGTGCCCGGAGAGGCCCAATCAAGGTTCTAATCTGGCACAGAAGTAGGGAATGATATAGAAATGGGAGGATGATATGATGGAGGTCAAAAACATCCCCTAAGGAGGGATAAACATTCTTAAATGGAAGTGCTTCTATTTTAAGATGATATAATAATGTATGTGAATGGCCTGACCAAATGTTGATCGACATACACGAGATGCAGGTCAATGATCTTCCCGAAAGACCAATTCAAATAATTCAGTTATCGTGTCTTCCCCTACTAATTCCAGCCAAATGCAGGCAATTTTTTAACCTCAATTTTAGCAAATTCAAATCTCGAGTGAGACACAAAATAAATAGATCATATGCAAAAGGTTATTCAAATAGAAACTATTAACATGATGAGGTAGATAAGAAAGTTACCGATGATAGGTGTAGAGCCAGGTGGCGACGATCACATGAGAATTTCTCCACTTTTACATAATACATGATGTTATTTAATTGAAATTGTCCAAGTGTTAGGTGTATACATGTATCATCTGAAGGAGACTCATGTTATAATTATAGTAAAGATATTAAGACATGAGGAGGCCCTGTAATCAAGAGGTATATATGAAATCTTCTAAAAAGGCACATAATCTACAAAGATCAGTTATGATAACTGAAAGGAATGACAAGAGACAAAGTCAAGATTTAGTAATAGTGAGGAGCATGTAGCTGAATTGGTAAGGAGTGTTTTAATGCATACTAGTGATCCTTGACAGGGGACAATATATCTCCATCAAAATATTTGTATGCAGTGCAGAAATATCAAACCCGATGATCTCCTATTGAATGCTAATTGTGACCATTAAATGTATGACTTTGGTTTTACAAGGATATGGAAGACTGAAAGGAAAAGGCACATATGTTTTAGATTAAACTGCATCAATAAATGTAGTGAGTCACGGCTAAATGATATTCCATTTAGTGGAAATAATTTTATGAATGTGGACCCAAAGATTAATTTTAATCTTTAAAAGACTTTTCAAGAAATGGTTATGGGAACTGAAATGTAACCAGGAGACAATATTTATCCTAGAATTGGAGGTAAGGTAAGGGTTCTTCTTTTCCATAAAGTCAGGAGGCTACAGGGAGGGTAGAATATTTTCTAGATTAAATTTGTAACAAGCATAACAAAGGAAGTGACTATAATTTTTTTCTAAGCAGCTTAATGAAGTTGTAGAGGTAAAATGATTTGTAGATTGTTTTTGCTTTGTATTTAGAAATGAGGAGGAATTGGTATATCAGATTTGTATGTCTGAATACTATTTTCTCTGATTGAAATTGATCAGTTGGTCACTTCAATTGTATTTGTGAGTACTATTCTACATCATCAAATCAAGTTTATGAATACATCATGAATCAGTTGGTTTTAGTGTACTTATGTTTAGTAATTAAAATACTTAATCTCTCATTGATTTCTCTATGATTGGAAAGACTGAATAAGTGATCAGTTGGTCATTTGTTTATTTTCTCTGAATCTTTTCTATTGTAATCGCATTCATTTCATAGTGATGAATGAATGTCAGCAACCTTTGTGTCTTTGGGTTAAAGACATAATTTGCATTTAATTCATTGAATATCTTCCTTGGAGGGAATTGTACCTCACAATTTAGAGGAAATATATTAACCTCGTGATAGCCTTTCCAATTGTTAGTTAGGTTTGATCTTCGTGTCGGGCATTTTTAGTCAGTTCTTTTCATCACTTTTTGAAGGATAAATCTGTTTACTAACAACCGCCACCAAAGTGATATTTACACAGTCTACCAATCTTCTAGACAACCAAATTTCAATATACCTTCTTACTGATTGTATCTTCACTTTGCCTGTAGTATATCATGAATGTACTCACTTTATTTACATAAATGACAAACAAATAAAAATATCCCAACACAATACCAACAATATATCAATCAAAATACCAAATACCAACATTAGGATGATACATATAACCCCTATTTTAGCAGGAGTATGAGTCTACCTCATGCTCATAATAAAGGAAGAGAGAGAGAGAGAGAGAGAGAGAGAGAGAGAGAGAGAGAGAGAGAGAGAGAGCATGGGAAAAACTAAAAAGAGATAAGACATCACTAAGTGAAAGGACACAGGCCCCTAAATAAAGGATCTTAACTCAAACAACCACATACAAGGGCACATAAATGAAACAAAAAAAAAAAAAGACAAAAGAAAAAAGAAACTAAAAATAAAATTCCAAATCAACTATTTGAAGAGACCTCGACCAAGAAATGTCCCAACCACTAGTATCATGCTTGGAAAGCCATTGAAAAAGCACAAATGGTCACATGGAAAGGGAAAGAGCATAAGCCAATGACATGTTAGAATATTTAATATTTTCTTAGTTGTATTTATTTATTTATTTATTTATTTATGTATTTGAGGATAAAGCAAGGTATCCTACATTTATTTAATTAAGAGATTTTATGGAATCCCTATATGTTTATTGTCCTCTAGTCCAAGTGGGAGGACATGTCATTTCTTGTATTTCCTTTATTAAGGAAATTAGCTCATCCTCCTTAAGAGGATATTGACACTTTGCACACACCTATTATGGATGTTGACATTCACAGATTGGTGACTCCTCATCTCTATTTAAGAGATGTTCCTCCTTATTTCTACTATGAAAATTTTGTAAATGAGCTCTCTCTCTCTCTCTCTCTCTCTCTCTCTCTCTCTCTCTCTGGATTTTCCTCATTCTTAATATCCACAAGGCATTTTTATTTGTTTTTCCCCTTTCAAAAATTCTTGACTCATAGTTGGCTCTTTCGGTGTACGCTCTTAGTTTTTCATTTCTTATGGTAATTATCTTCTCACCTTTATCTCTCTTAGATTACTTTTTACTTTCCTTTCTCTTAATATTTTTATTTCATGGTATTAGAGCTTGGTAACTAATCCTTGTTTTGAATTATTTTTATGAAGGTTGCCATTTTTGTCGGATCACACATTGTTGAAGACTTTTTTTGAAGAGAGAAGCTTGAAGTTTTATTTACTAACTCATTTGTGCTTGCATATTTTTATATATCTTATTTATTTAGTTTCTAACCCTCCTTGGATGGCTTGCCGCCAGAGAGTTTTCAATATTTTTAAAAAAACTTAACCTCTGTCGGGAAATCGCAAGGTTCAAGTTTTTTTGTCTCTTAGTTATTTGCAGGTTTTAATCCCATTTTTGTGCATTTGCATAGCTAAAATTTGTTTATCTCATATTTTTTTACTTGCAGGTTTTATTGTAATATGTATTTAAATCATTCTTCTTTAGTTTATTGGTATGTTTGATTTACAGCATCAAAAGTTTAAATCTCTATTTTTAATAATCTATATCTTTGATCTGTAGTTTGGCCTAATCTATTTCTCTCTAGTTTTATTTCTTTACTGGTTCTAACATTTGCAGGTTTCATCAGTTATATGTATTTTATTTTAAAAATACAAAGATTTCTTTTATTAATCGATGATGTCCACATTTGAAGGCGCCCGTATTCTGTTCACTGCCCTTGCTTGGGTCTTCCCTCCTTATCACCAAACTGTATCTCTATTTCATCACTCCTGAACTCCAAATTATTCTGAGGTTTCTATCTGCTACGAAGCCCAAACAACCTATCAATTGGCCCAAAATGGCTACAAAAAGCCTACAACTGTGACCAAGTCCAAGGTTATGGCCAAGACTTTACCTGAAGCCAAGCCCAAGGCTGCTACCCAGCCAAAGGTCACTGCAAAGATAGTCAAAGTCTTCAGTTTTCAATATTCTCTTGTAGACTGTTTGTTGCGCCCTACATAAAGACACTCCCAACCACTACTTCATCCACTTGGACTGATGCTCTATCTACATACATCTGCACCCTACTCCTCTTTGCGCATTGTTCCTCTCCCACACACCCTCTTCTTTATACTAAGCATTGTTCCCTTCTCTCGCGCTACTCTCTCCTCTTAGCACGTTGCTCCCTGGCTAGAATAGACCAGTCTCTTTAGAAAACCATTTTTTCAATCAAAATTCTATATTTTGTCAAAGGATATTTTACTACGGTTTGTCTGTGTTATTCCATTCTCTGTCAAAGTTCTCTACCCGGTTTCTTAACTGTGCTCAAATCTAATCCTTTTTCTTCTTTTAATTGTTTATTCCTACACTAATTCATTATTAGTTTGAATTTATCTTAGTTTGACTCCTTCAATATAATTTAATTAAATTACTTTTAAATGGTTTACTTAATTGTTCTAATAACATTAATAGTTTAATTCATTGTTTTCACCTTTCTTTATTTTAATAAACGTTTAAATATTTTTTTTATTAACATTGTTTTAAATAATTTAAATCAATTTTTATTGAAATAATTTATTTCACTTATTCCAATATCATTTTTTTTCAAATAATAAATGTTCATATAATTTTAATAAATTTTAATAACATTTCAATCATTTTTCAATAAAGTTTTTTAGTTTAATAGTTTAAATTTAAGCTTTTAACAAAAAATTAATTTTATTAAAAACACTTATTTAACCTATTCAAACAGTTATTAACATTATGTTAAACTTCATTTTAGCATTATTAGACGTTCATTAATCATTGTTTCTTAGTTGACATTGTCCAATCCTAACATTTTTTATTCATTATTTTTCACTTCTTGTGCAATCATGTCTACGCTGATTCTTGAAATTGAGTTAAACAATTCTAATTATCATGCTTGGAAAACTCATATTTCATTTCTCTTTCGGTTCAAACATATGTTAGATATTGCTACAAATCCGTCTTCTGCTCCATCTTTTATTGCTCCTTAAGTTGACATTGATGCTTGGGATGTTAAAACAAGGAGGCACTTGGCCTCATTGGCATTTCACTAAGTCCTGATTTGTATAGTTTAATTGCTAATTGTACTGAATCACATGCAACTTGGGCTATTTTGAAAAACACCTATGATAGTCTGAATGAATCCATAATGATTTAACTCCAAGATCAATTAGAAGATCTCAAGTATACAGACTTTAAATCTATGGATGAGTTTTTGCTCAAATTTGATTCCGTTCGATGTCAATTACATGGTTTAGGAGTAACTTTAAATGATATTACTTTAATTCATATAATTTTGAAGAAATGTCTTCCTAGACAGTTTCAACAATTTATTACAAATGTGCATTCTCAACTTGCTCTTCCTATTTTAGCTACTCAATTAACTTACATTGTGTTACAAACTTTATTGCGTCAAGAGGAAGCAAAGTTGATACAATTTGGTACTTTTAAGTCTAATGAACATACTTTTATGTCTAAAAATTAAAATCATTTAATCCTTTTAGATCATATAATAATAATAATAATAATAATAATAATCAAAAGAATAGTCCTAATAATAAACCCCATTGCACTTATTGTAGGAAAGATGGTCATGTGACTAACAATTGTTTTAAAAAGAAAAAGTATAAGAATCCTATGAATCCAAATAATCAAAATAATCAAAAGTCTCACAATAAGAATAATAATGGTAATCAATCTCGACATGCTTTTACTCTTCATTATAATTTTTCTAACCCTTTCTTTACATGAAATGAAATTATTTTTACACAAAGGGAGTAAATTATTTCCTTTCCAACTAATCTTTTGTTCACTTTTTTTTTTTCAATTATGTTCACTTTATCTCAAATTTTCTACAATATATGCCCTCTAATTAATCCAATACCAACAATGTCATTGCTCATATTATAGTTTGTTCAAGTATCAAGTGAGTTATCTAACGATATTGCCTTCATGAGTATTATTATTGTTTCTTATTGATTAGCATGGATTGCTATCAATGTAGTATGGTTTTATACCATCTCTCTTTATATATGCACTTAGTTGCATTTTTATGGTTTTTATACCATCTATTTATATGCACATATTTGCATCTTTTTGTAAGTTGTGTAGGGTGCCCTTATTTCAAGGTTAACTATAGTAGAACCTATAGTTGTTCTTGATTCATAGCTACCTTATTTTTCATTGGGACCATGGAGTTTCCCTCCATCCAATGATTGGTATGCACTTACTTAAGTTGATGTTTATCAACTTGATCCATATTTATTTTTACTCATAGTGAGGATGATGTTCTTGAAATTTGTTGGATTTCTCATTTACTTGAAGGAAATATGTTTTTGTTAACACTCATAATCTTTATAATAGATTATTATATAGCATATGTCAATAATTTTTTCAATGTTTGATTAACTTCACTTGATATTAAGTTTGACCTATTCATCTCAATGAAGTGAAAGCAAAGATCAAATTATTAAATTTTCTCTTAAGGTTGGTTAGTTTCTTATCTCCTTGATGGTTCCTTGATTATGGTACATAAGGGTAGACATTATTGGAAAATAAAATCAAATGTTGATTTGGTGTTTGAGTCATATGTTCTACTGGATTTTATATTCTTCTCTCTCATATCTCTATGGATCATTACTAATGTGATGATGAGTTTGCATACTTCATTGCTTAGATCACGAGTCATGGAGGTTGTGGATTGATCACACATTCTCTTGTAGTGGGATGTCTCATTAGTGGACTTTCTATATCCATATGATTGATGCAATGTTGATGCAAATTTGATTATTTAGCCTTGTCTATAGTCATTTGTGCATTAATATGTTTATTTTGAGATGAGAGGATGAATAATTTTTATGGTACCTAGTTTGTTCTTTCTAGACTTGGAACACGTGGTTTTATCCTAATATCATAATACCTTGATGTGTCATTAGAAAATGGAAGCACTTGCATTTTGGACTGGTTTAGGCCTCTGAGTAAGTGGTTTGGGTTCATGTCAAGCACCTTGAATGGGTCTCTGACTTGGATCTGGCTTTTTCCCTGTTCTGCCTCATTTTCCACTTCTCTCTAGCCTGTTTCTCGCATTCTGACTTGCAAATCTAAGATTCTTGACCTCAGGGTAAAATTCAACCTTCTGGTTCAAGGTTAAACTCAACCCTGACCTAGGTTAGATTTGACCTCAATTCTAACCCAGGGTCTAGATTTCAAGTTTCCAGGGTTTCCGAATGTCGGGCTTCAGAAAGATTTAATTCCTGCTTGTGGGTCGATTGTTTTGGTCTCCGAAGTAACGAATCTTGAAATTATATTTAATATAGGTCCACTTCTAGGGTTATAGGCCTAATTGGAATTTAATTCTCCTATGTTGGCCTCTCTATAAGTTTATTCCCTAGATTTGTATATAAGGAGGAATTCTCCTCTCATTTTCATCTAAGTGATTTCTAAGCATATATAAGACTTGAAAGGATAAGCACTAAGCACTTGGAAGAAACCTAAGCAATAATATATTGAATAAATCATCTACATTCAAGAATTCAAGCACCTTCAAGTATTTCATCCATGAAGGAGATCTATTAGAAGCCATTGAAGGATCCAAGTTCAATGGAGCTCTCTTGTTGAAGATCTCTCCATCCACATTCCTCCAAGCCTCTTCCTATTCAAAGATCCATTCAGGATTGGTGTTGAAGATCTAAAGATAATTGATTTGAGACATCCTATATTCTACCTTCTACATTCTAAATTAATTTGGAGCATATTTACTTGTGGATCTAAGGATTCAAATCTACCACAAGGGTTTCTATACAAGCAAGGTGAATTTGTTCATTTACTTTGTTTATTTATGCAATTTCAATTCAATTATAAGTTTAATTCCAAAACTGGGGTTTGACCAAGGCAAACCCCTTCCCCCCAACAGACAAACCATTTTTCTTATAGGGAGAGGTTTGAAATAGTGAATTAGAGTGCAGATCTGGATACCCTTTTCGGCAAACTTTTAGGATCTGGAAACATATTTTATGTCAGACTGTGCAGGTCAAAGGCAACATTCATTTTTGGGTCAAAATCAAACCTGAACTAGATCCAGAAAATATTTATGGGTTTTCTCCATCTCTGCATTTCTGTTATAGATTTGGTTGCAAAATTTCCAAAAACTCAGTGCGGACACCCAAAAATAGCATTCTTCAGATCTGTTGCATTTTGAGGTTAGTACTTGTCTTCAAATCATTTCAATTAAAGTTTTAATCTTCCTAAATCTATTACACACTCTTTTATATAAAATTAAATTTAGGTTTTTTCTCTTTATCTTTATTCTTAATAGGTTGATTCACTTATGCATTGATCCTTTCTTTAGGGTTAATCAATTTGGATCTTCCCTTTATGAATTTAGGGTAAAGGGGGAAATCATATCTTCCCACATCCATCACAACACTTTCAATTAAACATTAATCAATCAAACATAATAATAATAATAATAATAATACTTTTTTTTTAATCTTTACATTTTGGTGAACCCACGATAGACAACTCTTTCTTTTTGGTGTTAGATTTGCATTTTATGTTAGATCTTGCATTCATATTTGTCTCTTATACATTCTTGGTAATTTATTTCAATTGTATTGCATTGGCATATGAGCTTTACTACCTCTATTCCTACTTATAATATCTCGGTTAGAAAAATTTATAGACTTATGGGTTCCTTTGATCCTGAGTCTTCCTCTCCTTTCCTTAGGATCCCGGATGACAATCTAATCACTCATGATTCTAATCCTTCTATGGAGAAAAACTCTTCTCACTCATCTCATGATGAGGATGAGGCTTTAAGAGTTCCCCCTGAGCAAGTTCAAAAACTTTCAACGGAACTTGTTAAAATGGGAAATTGGCTTATCCAAGAAAACCATAATCAAATTGCTATTCAAGCTATAGAATCTCTTAAGAAAGTCCTTAGTGATAGTGATCAAGGTGTTAATCTCTTGTGTGGTAGCACTCATCTTTTACATTCAAATGTTAAACCTTTAGTTCAAGAGGCTCAAGATCTAGTACTTACTCCTCCTGTCACTAGTGTGGGACCTTCTTCCATTCCTCTAACTAGCATTCCTACTTACACTCCTCCTCTAATGACAACTCTTCCATCTTACCCTATGAGTATTCCACCAGTGTCTTTAACTACCTCACAACCTTCATATCATAGTGTGCCTTTTACTTATCCCAACCCTCTTCCAACTGTGGTCCCAAGTGTTCCACTGGTTGTGTCTTCCATTCCTGTCACTTCATATACTTTTCCTAGTATCCCTAATGTTTCTATGCGACCTATTTCTTCTAATGATTCCACAATCATTAGTTTGGCTCAAACTATGTCATCTTTACAATAACAACTTGCATCCTTAACCTAATCCAAGTTTATCATTCCTACATGTGACATGGGTAGTCCTTTATCCTTAGACATTATTCATGCTACTGTCCCTCAGCAAAAGGATATTCCTCATCTTGAGAATTACAATAGTAAGGGAGACCCTATCACTCATGTTAAAACATTTCAAATCCTTTGTAGTGATTATGCTCATGACCATAGGATTTTAGCCAAGTTATTTTATAGAAATTTTCATGATAAGGCCTTGCAATGGTATTGTTCTTTACCTCCTTATTCTATTGATTCTTTTCCTAAACTTGCTAATACTTTTATCCAGTAGTTTCAAAATAACATTGGTCTGCAAGTTTCCTTAACTGATTTAATGCATTGTAAACAGAACACTAAGGAAAAATCGACTAATTTTATTGGTATATTTAAGCATTTGTATGCTCAGATTTCTTATCCTATTCCTGGTATTGATATTCAACATATCTTTATTTCAAATTTACAAAAGGATATTAGAGATAAGATTCTGCTTACTGAATTTACCTCTTTTCAACAACTTTGTGTAGCACTTCATCATTATCAATTACAAGTGAGTCAATTTGAGAGAAACACTCCAATGGCTCTTGTTCCAGTTGATAAGATTGATTTTTCTTCTAATCCTAATAAGTTTCAGAAACCTAACAACTATGTCAAGATAAATAAATAGGCGAATGCAGTTGGTGATCAAGTTGTTGTTGCATCCAACAATGCCACTTCTGCATCCACTTCTTTCCATATGAATGATACATTTACTCCTCTCTCTAAATCTTTACATTCTATTATGAGTAGGTTGTTAAGTGCTAATATGATTACTTTCCCTCCTATTTGACATCGTCTCCCTTCTACGATGGCATCTAAATCTTTTGTTCCTAAAGCCTTTTGTCAATACCATCGTCAACATGGTCATGATACTGAGAAGTGTTATTCTCTAAAGCATAAGGTTCAAGACTTAATTGATTATAATGCTTTATCTATTGATAATTTTGATGGTAGTGGGAATAAATTTGTCTCTCCTAATCAAAACCTTCAAATTTATATGAATCCTTTACCTACACATGATACCAATACCATTGTTCAACCATATTTTGTGGATATTGTTTATGATTTAAAGATGGATGATCTCAACCACATTGTTAATCATGTGGAGTGCGGTGTTTTATCTTAACCTATTTTTCAAGATCCTTCACCTCCACTTCAACCTCAAGTTCCACCTAAACCTCAGAAAAAAACTAAGGATAAATGACCTAGGGAACTCTCAATCACCTTTGATGATTCTGAGACTATTAAGGCTCTCGATGGTCCCCTTTATATTTATGCTAGGATTTCTAAGATACCTACACATGGTTTTCTTGTTGATCCCACATATTTAATAAATGTAATTACTGAGGAAAACCTTTTTATGAAGAACTTACAATGTGATTTTTATGATACATCTGATGTGTGGATCCAAACTTGTAATGCTTTTCTCTATCCTTCACTTGGTTCTATTAACTTGTCTGTTGAACTTTGTGGTAAAGTTGTAGATACTACCTTCATTTTCGTTCCTACTTATGGTCATTTTCAAGTCAAATTTGGTTTTCCTTGGTTAACTGCCATGCATGTCATTGCTTCTCCTATTCATAAGTGTATTAAGTTCATTCATAATGGAGAAGTGAAAATGATTAGTAATAGTTTGTATCAACCTTCTAGGCCTAGAGATTGTGCTACCCTTGATTTATTTTGGCCTTCATTACCTAATTCATATCCTCCTCACCCTGATAACCTTTTTCATTCATATTAAGCCTGTAAACATCGAAATATTGTCAAGTTAAGCATGCCTCAGATAGATCTTAATCGTGGTCTTTTTCCCACTCCTTCTATACCTCCTTTATATATTGCATCTAGTTCTATTAATCAACCTCCTAGTATCGATTCTCAACCTACTGAGAATCCTCCTCTTGAGCCTATGAAAGAACTAGTTGTTGTTCCTCGTAGTTCTCAACATGTTTCAAACAAATTGAATCATAACCAATCTTCTAATGAATGTCGTAAGAAGCGTAGGGTTAAAGATAGGGCACATGCCTCTGTTCTTCCAAATTCTTTACATTCTTTTGACCAGCCTATGCCTAATGTGTTGGAAGAAGTTAATATTAATGATGATTCTATCCACATTCTAGATCATATTATAATTAATCTTGATGAGGAAGATACTCTTGATGATCCTATTGATCCTAGTGATGAATATGAGACCACTAATATTGATATTGATTTACCTCATATGCTTTCAACTCAATTGATAATTACACCTAGTATCGAACATCACAATTCTCAAGAGGGTCCTTGTTTGGAATTGGCTATCATTCCTACTGTGTTGGATATAGTCCCTCTTGTGATTTACCCACCTTCCCTAAATAATATAGACCAAGATGGGGAGAGTAGGCGATGCGCTTGATTGGATTTTCCTCCATGGTAGCCTTTTTTTGTGTTTGCCTTCTATATTTTGCTTCTCCCGTAATGTGTTTGATAAATGTTTGTTAGATTATTTTATACGACCCTTGTTACATTTTTGGTGCAAGGTGATAAATGAATCGAGCCTATTGTACTATTCCTCTATATGTATCTCTATTATTCTATATGATATTTTCATGTTATGTGGTACTTGTGCTATTTTTCATAAATGTTTTCCTTGTGTAGTCCACTTGGATCTACGACATGGTAGCACTGATTCTTTTTGGTCTCCATGTTGTGGTCTGAAAAGACTCTTCTTCATAAATCTTGCATCTTCTTTCCTCCCTTGTGATTGTAGTTATACTTTCTTTGGGGAATGATGTCAATTAATTTTTTATAATATCATACGTATATATATTATCTTATGATCATACTGACCTCATAGTAGGTAGATCCCTTCTATGTTCTTTGTATGTTTATGTCATATTTCCCTTGAATTGTCTTCATTTGGGGGTATCTCGTAGTGGAAATATAATTAGAGGAGTTTTTTATGTTTCTGTTAAAGCCATTGCTCCTTTTAAAGTGTTAGTAATGACTTTAACATGGGAGCATACATTCTACTCACTTTTTGCACACACGCACTTTCAAAATATTTTCAAACTTAAAACTTTTTCCCTTTATGGATTAAAGACTAATCCTTAAAGCATGGATTTTTACCTTATAGGATCTCTTGATCCCTCCAGTTTAAATTTATACAGATCTCTTGATCCCTTTAGTTTTAATTTACAATGTTTTGACCCCTTAAGTTTGGAAGGTGTCCTTAATACCGGATCTCCCTGATGGGTTGACTAGTGAGTAGCCACATTCACTAGGCGATTCAACTTCATCTTTCCAGTTGCACTGTTTCCTTGTGTGGTTCACAATGGGACATAAGTTCTCATTGGGCAAGGTAATCACACCCTCTCTCTCTTTCTCCCTTTCTTTGACTGGTGATGTCTCTCTTATTGTAATCTTAGGTTGACAAAGACTTATGTCCCTGGGGGCTTGAGGATTGTTTTGTCCCTTTGATTTCAATAGGATTATATTTTCTTCATGATCTCCTTTACCAAGAGTTTGCATCGAGGCCATACTCTTGCTAAAGTGGGGGCTAAATGTATCATCAAAAAATGGAAGCACTTCCATTTTGGACCATTTTATCCCTTTGAGTAAGTTTTTTGGGGTCATGTCAAGTGCCTTGAATGGGTCTCTGACTTGGATCTGGATTTTCCCTGTGTACTGCCCCATTTTCCACTTCTCTCTGACCTATTTCTAGCATTCTGATCTGCAAATACAAGATTCTTGACCTCAAGGTCAAATTTAACCTTCTGGATCAAGGTTAACCTTGACCCTGACCTAGGTCAAATTTGACCTCGATTCTAACCTAGGGTCCATATTTCAAGTTTTTGGGGTTTTCGAATGTCGGGCTTCATAAAGATTTAATTCCCGCTTCTAAGTCAGTTGTTTCAGTCTTTGAAGTAACAAATATTGAAATCATATTTAATATAGGTCCACTTCTAGGGGTATAGGCCTAATTGGAATTTAATTCTCCTATTTTTGCCTCTCTAGAAGATTGCGCCCGAGATCTGTATATAAGGAGGCATTCTCCTCTCATTTACATCTAAGCGATTTCTAAGCATATCTAAGACTTGAAAGGATAAGCACTAAGCACTTGGAAGCAACCTAAGCAAGAATATATTAAAGAAAGAATCTACATTCAAGCATTCAAGCACCTTCAAGTATTTCATCCATCAAGGAGATCCATTAGAAGCCATTGAAGGATCTATGTTCAATGAAGCTCTCTTGTTGAAGATCTCTCCATCCACATTCCTCCTCTTCATATTCAAAGATCCATTCAAGATTGGTGTTGAAGATCTAAATATAATTGATTTGAGACATCCTATATTCTACCTTCTACATTCTACATTCATTTGGAGAATGTTTACTTGTGGATCGAAGGATTCGAATCTGCCACAAGGGTTTCTATACAAGCAAGGTGAACTTTTTCATTTACTTTGTTTATTTACGCAATTTCAATTCAATTATAAGGTTAATTCCAAAACTGGGGTTTGACCAAGGCAAACCTCTTCCCCCAAAAAAACAAACTATTTTTATTGCAGGGGCAGATTTGGAACAGCGAATTGGAGGGCAGATCCGGATACCCTTTTCAGAAAACTTTCAGAATCCAAAAATAGATTTTCTATCAAATTGTGTAGGTCAAAGGCGACATTCATTTTTGGGTTAAAGGTGACATTCATTTTTGGGTCAAAATCAGACTTGAACTAGATCCAAAAAATATTTATGGGTTTTCTCCATCTCTGCGTTTATGTTCCAGATCCGGTTGCAGAATTTCCAGAAACTCAATGCAGACACCTGAAAACATCATTCTTCAGATCTATTGCATTTTGGGGTTAGTACTTATCTTCAAATCATTTCAATTAAAGTTTTAATCTTCCTAAATCTATTACACACTCTTTTCTATAAAATAGAATTTAGGGTTTTGCTCTTTATCTTGATTCTTAATAGGTTGATTCACTTATGCATTGATCATTTCTTTAGGGTTAATCAATTTGGATCTTCCCTTTATGAATTTAGGGTAAAGGGGGAAATAATATCTTCCCACATCCATCACAACACATTCAATTAAAAATTAATCAATCAAACACAATAATAATAATAATAATAATAATAATAGTTTTATTTTTTTAATCTTTACACTTGATTACAATTTTAATGGGAGCTTAATGATTCATCTCCAACCCTCATCATTTTTATAAAAGTATCTTTAAAGTTGAATTATTTTATGATGTAAATTATAAGTTTATTTTCAAAGGATATACTAATTTGTATCTAGGGTAGATCTCAATAATGGGAACTTTACTTGTGGATTTCTTTTCTCTTCTTTGATTCAGGTGACATATCATGCAACATTCAAAAGGCACAATCCACTTCTCTTAGCTCTATCAAATATGACTGTACAATTCATACCCATGCATCCAAACATTCCCTATGGTTTTAAAAGACTACTTGAAGACTTGGATTTAGCTCAAAATGAAGATAATAAGATTGTATTGTAAAGATGTAGTGCAAATTCATATTAAAAATTTAGGCTTAATTCCCATTGATGTAAACTACCCAAGTAAAGATTAAGGGGGTGTTAGAATATTGAATCTCTCCTTGGTTGTATTTATTTATTTATTTGAGGATAAACTAAGGCATCCTACATTTATTTAATTAGGAGATTCTATGTAATCCCTACATGTATTTTGTCCTCTAGTCCAAGTGGGAGGACATGTCATTTCTTGTAATTCCTTTATTAAGGAAATTATCTCATCCTCCTTAAGAGGATATTGACACTTTGCACACACATGTTATAGATGTTGGCATTCATAGATTGGTGAGTTACTTAGTAACTCCTCTCATTATCTCTATTTAAGAGATGCTCCTCTTTCTCCTTTATACTATTGAATTTATTGTAAACACTCTCTCTCTCTCTCTCTCTCTCTCTCTCTCTCTCTCTCTCTCTCTCTCTCTCTCTCTCTCTCTCTGTGGCTTTGCCTCATTCTTAATATCACAAGGGGTTTTTATTTTCTTTTCCTCTTTCAAAACTTCTTGTCTCCTTGTTGGTTCTTTTGGGGTATGCTCTTGGCACAAGGTAGGACATGAAGCTCGAGGCCAATGGCACACCCAACTATCTAGCCACCCTACAAGTACACAACGGAAGCAGATAATACAGAGAACAACACCAAAGAGAGAAGGAACAAAAAATATCTTTTATTGATTCATGCAATTGCATCATACATGCCCAGCTGTGAGGTCTTCTAGGTTATGACCAATAAGATTTACAAAATCCAAACAATTATATCTTCTCCTTTCTCATATCAGCATCTGCTACTTGCTCTACTAGTTGATACCTAGCCTACTCCTAGACATCCCTATTTATACTTTCCAAAGAGGCTTACAAAGATTGAAGGGAAACCACCAGTGGTCCATACACATCCCAAGACAAGATCAAAATATTAAATGCGCAACAAGAAATTAAATACAGAAGTCAACTTCAACAGAAACAAAACACAGACAAGATCGGTCAAGAAGAACTGAGCATCAGATTCACTCAGAACGGGAAGGAACACTCAACCAACACTAGACAACTCGACACAAATAGGAACTTGGCCATCAATGGATATCTCAGCACACATTGTAGCTCGGTAAGAACTGCAACTTGACACTAACTGGAAAAATGAACAAAGATGATCAGGATAGCAAGACAATCCAGGATGCTCCTGCATCAACTCTTAGTTTTGCATTTCTTATGGTAACTATCTTCTCACCTTTACCTCTCTTGGATTATTGTTTACTTTCCTTGATCTTAATATTTTTATTTCAGGACAAGACAACACTCCATGATCTAAACCACTAGCATGGCTATGGGAACATGGAGAGAAAGAAAGAGACCATGAATCCAACAGTATAGAAAATTGTGTTATGCTTGGTGATCCATCAGAGAAAAGGAAAGAGAAGATATGCTAGCAAGTTGTATTATGCTAGTTCCACTCATCCCAAGAGAGACCTTGGGGTGAAGGTAGAATTTATGGTCTAGAAAGCTATGTTATGCTAGTCAACTCTACCTTAAAAAATGATTTGCGCACAGAGCGACTTATCTTAAGGAAAGAATTCTATCTTTAGGTAATTTGTAAAAAGGGGATCAGTCCTATGAAAATCATAGTCACCACAAGGATTAAAGAGAGGTATAATTAATAAGGAAGGCATAGTCTACTTAGAGATCTATGAGAGAGGATCAATCATAAGGAAACAAAATTCTCCTTTATGAGAGCAATCAGTCCTAACAAAAATGTAGTCTTCTTAGGGATCTATGACTAAAATCAATCATAAGGAAAACATAGTCTCCTTAGGGATCTATGATGCTACGTAATGTACAAGGAGGTTTCCTATATTCCAATCCTTATGATGGAAACATAGGACTATGGTGGAATCATAAGGAAAAGAGAACAAGGATACCTACTTCCAACAACAAGTATTTTTAAACAACAATACATACTAGACCCTTAGCAAAGAGGGAAAACTCTTATTAGCCAAGGAATAGATAATTATGAAAGAATATTGAAAATTGGGAAGAGACCCTTGAAAGGAAGAGATCTTGGCTACAAGACATATACCTTCAAGAGGAGTTATTGAACAAATACAACATCTTTGAGACAAAGAGGGGAAGGAGAACAATAATGCACCCTTTTAGTCCCCCCACTACTAGGTGAAAAATGGATTCTTGATGAAGGATGACACAGGTTAATCCCCCAACTAAGGGTCTTTGTTTAGGATGAACATACTTTTGTAAATAAGTAAGAGGTTGTGATCAAGGATACACACATCTTGTATAAGAGATAATCCTAAATCAAAACAATCAATTTTGTATAAGAAAAGGATGTTACAAGATAAATAAATGTCACTCCACCAAGGAAAGTGGATCATTAAAGAGAGAAAGGAAAGGAAAATAAATAAAACACAATATGCATACTAAGATAATGACTAATTTTAATAGATAGACACTTCCAAGAAAGGAATAGATTGTAAACAAGGATATCAATCTCCAAAAGAGAAAGATGCTACGACAAACAAGTTCGCGCATGGAAGGACATGATATTAGAATTCATACAAATAAAAAAAGAGATAATGGTTCTTTTGAAAAAAGAAAGAGGAAAAAAACATACTCCCTAAGTGAAAGATCATTTATAATGTACATTCACTTTTAAGCATGAAAATGATTGTTAACAAAGATGAAAATCTTTGTGTAAAAAAAAGGATTTAATGCTAGAAAGACTGTACCACTATAAAATATGCAATTCCACAAAGGGAAAATGGGTCCTATAGAAGGAGGAGAAATTGAAAAGAGAAAAGAGAAATGGTGTCACATTATGCATTCTTAGTGGAAAAATAAATTACAATCTAGATATACACTTCCAAGTGAAGAAGAGGTTGTAAGCAAGGATATCAATCCCTTCAAGAGAAAGATCTTCAAAAATCAAGTCCATGCATGAAAGGACATCATAGTGTATAGTCCTAAAAATTAAACACTCACTTTTGTGTTTATTTGGGACTATTTTTAGCCCACTTTAGTGTGTTCCTTATATTAGGATCTCACATTGCACTTAATTGCATACCTTATTTAAACCATGGTCCTCTTTCTCCTTCAATATTGCTCAAAGCTCTAAGTTGGCTCTAATGTTTATGCCACAATTTCCCATTTACCCATCCATTCACATAATTCATTTCCCTCTTGGCCCCATTTTAGCATTTACGCTTGATTTCCCTGTTTATCCTTATGTGTCCCCTTGAAACTTTTAACACTTCTCGAATCCCACAACCTTTACCTTGAAATTGACACCTTTCAAGTATAGGTCAAAACTCATTTGATCTATACAAGTATAGGTCAAACCTAGTTTTACCTATACCTCAAGGGTTTAATTTTGATGGGTTTCAAGCCCGATGCAAATTATTTTTCATATTCCCTCCTTGTGAGGTTGGCCTTCACAAATTTGGACCCTGAAATCACTATAAAAGGAGACCTCTTCCCCTCATTTTCACATCACATCACATTCAAGAAAAAAAACGCATCCATAATTCACATGCAAGAAATCTATTCAAGGTATCTAAGAAAGAAAGAAAGTAAGCATTCATTAAAGGCATTCAATCATCATCCATTAAACATTCATGCATTTCCTCCTATAGATCTAGCTTCCTTCTTCATTGGAGACAAAGGAGTTGGCCATCAAGGGAGGAGATTTACATTCATCCATTCAATTCTTCCTCTTCCTCTTCTTCTTCTCCAATTCAAAATTGAGGCAAATTACAAGTTGCAATACATAAATTTTGATGATCTCCTACATAGAGTTTTGCACAATAGAGATTTATATATAAAAGAGATCTATGCCATAACTTAACCATTACATTTAATTTTTGTTTGATAATGGATATAGACTTGGAAATGAAAGCAAAGATTAATGGAGTAAAATACCTACCTCACATCATAGTAGATCTGAAAATTCCATTTTCTGAAGCCTCTGTTGAGTTTCTGGAAAATCTGAGACCAGATCTAGACTGGAAATGCAGAAACAAACAAAACCCAGAAATCTTTTTCCGTTCTAAAATAGTTCCAATTTGTACCCTCAAGTCAATGTCACCATTGACCTAGAATTTCCAATTCTGGACTAGGGCAGAATTGACCTAAAAAGTCTCCAACAGGAATTCTATTTTCAAATCCTAAAATTTTTCTGAAAAGGGTATCCAGATATGCGCTCTGTTCCTTTGTTCCTAAACTTGTAACTCCCAAAACAACACCTATAAATATCTAAAAAAGAGGGGTTTTGGTGTGGCTATATAGGGTTTTTCCTTAGTCAAACCCCCATTTTGGTGATCTCCACCTCCATGAATAGTTAAATATAGTAGAATGTATATGTGTGTGTTGCTCTTGGAAAGAGCTTTGAATATGTAATGTCAAGATCTAATCTTCTAGATTAAAACCCTAACACGAATTGAAAATGACAAAGCAATGCATAGATTTGAATATGATAAAGAAATCATACCAAGCCCCCAAGGCTAAATTATTCCTACTAAACTCACAATCCATAGTTTCTATCCCATGATAGTATCTTTTGAATGCTTGAAGGTTGAAAATGGTGGATCCAAGAAGAAGGAAGGAAGAAAAAAGTCTCTCTTTCCCCAAAGAATATCCACAATGGCTTGTCCACAAAAATGCTTGTATGTCTTAATGCATCATCATATCTTATCCTTCTATATCATCCTCTTTCTTTCTTGCATCATCATCATGTCATAATCGTAATTGCATCATATCATCTTATGATCTTTTTCATGTCCAAATGAAGGCAAAAAAGAGTGTTTATATAGAGATCTCAATATAGACCTCCTAGGGAAATGCAAGGGACCCAAATTCAAATTTCACCTTGAATTATGGTCCAATTACAATCACCAACCAAGGAGGCGATGTATTAATCTGAATATCGGGGAAAAAAATTTGCATCCGAACCCAGGGACCTTTTTTAAGTTTTAGAACCCTGATAGGCTCCAGATTTGAAAGCAGGGACCACCACCTAACAGAGGTCAAGGTCAACCTTGACCTTGACCTAGGTCAAGGTTGACCTTGATTCTAACCTAGGTTAGAATTGACCTCAACCCAAAACTGAGGTTTCATGCTAGTCTCCTTTGGAAATCTGCAGGATTCCCAGGTCAACCGGGGACCTAGGAAGGTGAGAAAACACACCAGGATGTTGGATAGAGGCACAAAGGCCAAAGAGTAAGTATGATGAAGATTTAGGAGAGCCAATACATATATTCTACCCAAAAATGGAGTCATAGAAAGGGATATTAAGGAGGATCCAAAGGATCCTAACCCTAATTTCACCTAAAAATGCAGAATCAAGTGCATGTGCATCCTAAATGAAAAATCTAATATGAAAATGTACTAAATGAGGGTGCTAAACCTACCAAAATGGAAGTGCTTCCATTTTAAGATGATACATTTATCCCCCACTTTAGCTTAGGTATGACACTACGTGAATATGCAAGCTAAAGTAAGAAAACATTGTAAAGTAAAAGGGATATAGCCAAGTCCTCATTGTGGAGATCATGCAAGAAACCATTAGTATATGCAACCTGCAATACACAAGGTTAATGAAAATCCATAGAGAACCTAAGCCTTAATAAGATAGTTTTGAGAAGTGCATAGAGCCCCTTATGCCTCATATTTTGGCTTACTAATTCTGAATGGTGAAACAGGGTGATAAAGTTAGATCTATACACTGGATATGCAATTTATTGAAAATTCCTTTCCTAAACCATTTAGGAGGATTAAAAATCTTCCTAAATCAATTTAAGAGGTTAGGTATCTGAATCATGATTCCAACACCACTGACAACACTGAAAATAGAGCTACCAAACTTAAGTTATGATGAAAAGAGTGAATTCCTATCTAAATGCATGTAAAGGGAAATTCAAATTTGACCTAAGTAAATTCAAACAAAACCCTAATTTGCAGCTACAAATAAGATGAATAACACTTACCTTCTCATTCTTACCATTTGAAAAGCTTGGAATCAAGGAGAAAAATTCCAAAGAGAAGAAATTTGAGAGATTCGCATGGAGGTCCTGAGAGAGTGTCTGGCCAGCAGATAGCCACTATCTGAGGTAGGTTCCTTGTTTTGATGTTTTTGATTGAGAAATTCCTATTTTTATAGGGAAGGTTGACCTTGACCCAAAAAGGTTGACCCTAAACCAGTTATGTTGACCTTGACCTTTGAAGGTCAACCATAATTGGGAAGGTCATGTCCTTTCTAGGGATAAGGTTGACCCTAACCCAAAAAGGTCGACCCTAACCCAGAAAGGTCAACCTTGACCCAAAAAGTTTGACCTTGATCCAAAAAGGTCGACCTTGACTAGGTCAAGTGATTTTTGTAGTTGTTTGATGATAGATTATTGATATGATTTTTTTTTGTGCTAACAGGATCTTGTTCATCTCTGAGAGCACCCCTTTGGAGGGCTTTTATTGACTATCAAAGAGAACTTGTCCGAGCTACAGTAGGAGGAGATACAACTATTGACAGATGTGGGATTTTACTGGGTAGTAGTCCTATGATAGATGAGGTTCCATTGATCCATGATATTAGCCATGATAGAGAGGTGGGATGAGGACACTTGTTCCTTCCATCTTCTATCAGGAGAGATCACAATCACATTGGAGGATGTATATAGGATCCTTCAAATTCCAGTCTGAGGTGAGCCTGTTAGACCGAGAGTGCAGTGGGGTCCTCCCAAGGTGTTTTTAGATGGAGATTATTGTTTGGGACAAGTACCACAGATGAGGACCCAATTAGATCAGATCACTTTATCAGCCATACTAGCAGGTCTAACACCCTTGGTACGGAGAGTGATGCTATGTATACTCTCTTTGGTTGTAATACCCAACACAAAGGGTATAGTTTTCTTAGCACCATTCACCCATCTTGTACATAGGATGGAGAATGATAGGATTGTTTTCTCATGGGGCCACAGCATGTTAGCACATCTTTACCATGAGTTGAGTCAGTTAGTGAGATTTTAGCGGGAGAGTCTTATGGTGTGCACCTTGCTACAGGTTTGGATGTTTGAGCATTACACATGTACTCAACCACAGGGTGTTCCAGTGATGGTAGATGCTAGTACACCAAGAGCCTTTGCATATCCTCTAGCAGATGTCTGGTAGTATGGAGATATCCTCTTTTGGAGGGTATGATTTGACCATATACTAGGTATTGATGTGATATGGAGACCATACTATTAGATGATAGGATGGCTAGATACTCTACACCAGTTGAGACACTCCTAGCAGCACAAGCTACTAGAGGGTCCTACCAGTCATGAAGTGATGCCATATTATTATGATAGAGTGATGAGACTATTTGGTTTGACGCAGGGGTCCCCCAGATAGCACCTTAGTATGAATATCTGACAAGATATTATCAGAGACCCGGTGCCATACGCCGACCTACAATAGTAGATATTGTAGATAGCGAGAGAGATGAGACCAAGGATATAGAGGCAGATCCCAATGTATCTTATTTAGGTGTGAGAAGAGAGTATATCAGATACTAGAGTCTACAGGGGACTCATCCCATCTTCCCTAATGACTACCCTATACATGATCCAGGTCTCTCAAAGAGGATGCACTGAGGTGGTGACACACCAGAGGAGGAGGAGGAGTATCATACATATAAGGAGGAGCCCATCCCTGAGGGAGATCCCATGGAGGAGGAGAGGCCAGAGGAGAGAGAAGAAGAGAGAGCATATGAGAGAGCATATGAGGGAGCATATGAGGAAGCACAGGATATGCCCCAAGGTGGTAGTACAAATGTAGATGCTTAGATGATCCATGTTGTACCATTGAGATCATGATGACCTTCCTGTGCACATACAGAGACACCACCACCTAGACCTAGACGTAGCGAGCGAGGAGAGGGTAGTCACTCCATGCCCTCACCATCTAGATCCTTTGGTGATACCCAGAAGGGAGATCCAGGTATGATATATGAAATTGATTAGAATATTTTAAGTAAATGTTTTGCTAGAAGTACTAAAAGATAAATATGTATGAATTTTGCAGCTAGCGTAATGGAGTGGAGGAGCTCTATGTCTGAGGTTCTGAAGGATACATGTTTATCCTACCAACTAACAACTAGCAAGAGTCCCTTATCAGATAGAGAGATCCCAGAAGACATGTAGATATTTTTGCATGCGTCCATCGAGAGCTGAGGTTATGAAAAGAAAGAGAAGAGAAATTGATAGCTGACCTACAAAGAGCTCGGGAGCATAACTATGAGATGAGCATATCGAGGAGTCACACACGGACTACCGTACCAAGATCTTCAGCCTCACACCATAGAACAGAGAGAGCTGGGAGCCACCAAACCTCATAGCATAGAGATAGAGATTGTTAGCCATAGCATATGTGTCATATATGTACCAAACTCATGGATATATATATATATATATATATATATATGAAAATTTTGCTTGCCTAGTTAGTTCTATGATTGATTACTTGTTTTTTTCATCAATACACAAAAACTTAACATAAAGAAAGAATTAATTGATGTATGAATGTATTCAAATCACATAACCTACAAAATAGACATAACTATTCTATAGGGAATACATAAATACATGAAGAAAAATTGATGTATTAGGGATAATAACGTTTGAGATGCATAATATTAATAGGTTCTTTGAGGGGAACAACATTCATATCAGCAATCTTATAAGAACATAAAGTAAAATCCTCAATTACCACAAAAGTTCCAAGCCAATTAGGGCTAAATTTCCCTTTTTCACCAGGTAAAGCATTCACATTCCTTTGATTTTCATATAAGACTAAATCACCTACCAAAAATAATCGTTCAATCACCTTATGATTATACTATTTTTGAAGTGATTTATGATAAGCCTTAATATTCTCCAAAGCATTTATTTGTTGTTCATCCAATATTTCTAATTCTTGTGATTGTTGTTCCCAGAAAGTATCCTTATCAATTATCCCATGGAATGAAACACATTAAGAAGGTATTTCTAATTCTAATGGCATAATAACATCAGTACCATAAACAAGATTATAAGGAGAAGTACCTGTGGTAGTGTAGACACTAGTCCTATAAGCCCATAAAGCGTAAGTAAGTTGAGTATGCCAGTCTTTCACGTGCTTATTGACTTTTTCCTTAAGATTTGTTCAAAAACTTTGTTCGATGCTTCATCTTGACCATTGATTTAGAATAGTAGGGAGTACAAAATCTATGTTAAATACAATATTTCTCCAAGAATTTAGTGACTTCTTTGTTCTTGAAAGATGTGCCTTTATCTGAAACTATCATTGAAGGAATACCAAATCGTGCTATAATATGATTAAGAATAAAATCACAAATAACATCTGCAATAGTAGAATGGAGAGGGATAGACTCTACCCACTTTGTAAAGTAATATGTAGCTGTGAGGATGTATGTATGTCCTTGAGAAGAAGCTGGTGAAATTTTTCTAATAAGATCAAAACCCCAAATACTAAAAGGCCACGGAGCAACTTGATTACGAAGCTCATGAGCAGGAGCATGAATTAAATTACCATGTTGCTGACAGTGAGGACACTTCTTAACAAATGTAAAAGAATCTTTTTCCATTTTTTTCCAATAATATCCAATTCTAAGAAGTTTATTAACTAAATATTTCCCACCAATATGTGCCCCATAGGAACCAAAATGAGCTTTCGTTAAAGCTATCAGAACTTTGATTCTACCAAGTCATCTTAATAGCAAACCAATATAAGAATGTATGTAAAGCGTATCACCCAAAATGATATAACGTGTTGCAAGCTTCCTAATACGATTACGCATGTTCCTTGTTGTTGATTCAGGAAATGTATTGTCTTTCAAAAGATGAAAGATACATGAATACCATTCATCCAAATGCAATTTAAAATAATTAGCATTAACCTTATTAGAAATTGTAGGGTGTTTAAGAGTGTGTGTATAGTAAATTGAAATTCTTTGGCATTATTCTTGAGACAAACCAAGGAAGTTGCACTTTCCATGGCGTATGTGTGTCGATTATCTTTCCTAGGTAAAGTTTGAATTGTATAAGAAGAAATTTGTGAAAGAATATCAAGAGCCAATTCTTTGTATTGCGACATTTTATCATTCTTATTTTGATAACCCCCTTTGATTTGTTCAACAATCAATTGTGAATCCCTCTATATTTCCAAGTTTTTAATATGAAGGGATGAAGTTTCCCATAAGCCAGTTATAAGAGCTTCATACTCCACAATATTGTTAGTAAAAGGAAAGGTCAATTTATATGACATAGGGATTGGTTTCTTTGTAGGAGGGACCAAGATAATGCCTACACTAGAGCCTATCTTACATCTAGAACCATCAAAATATAATTCCCAAGCATCTTCTTGCTTAATACCTAAAATATCTCATCAGGGAATTCTATTGAGGTGATTCTCGTATTAGAATGAGGACAAGGAGCTTCAACTAGATAATTAGTTAAGGCTTTTCCTTTAATTGACTTTTGAAGAATGAAACTAAGATCAAATTCTGTATGTAACATCACCCATTTATCCAGACGTCCAGAGAGATCATTTTTTGAGAAAAGGTGTTTGAGAGGATCAAATATAACAATCACATTAACCTCAACGTTCAATAGATAATGCCTGAGTTTTTGACAAGCATAAACTAAAGCCAAGCATTGTCTTTCTAAATTAGTATATATTGTTTCATAATCAAGAAAAGTCCATTTGATGTAGTATACAAGTCTTTCCTTACCTTCACTATCATGTTGAGCCAACAATGCACTCACATCATGGGAAGTAGTTGAAGTATATAGATAGAAGGATTTATTAAATTGAGCAGGTTGCAAAATAGGAGGATTAGCAAGATACTCCTTAAATTTCTCAAAGGATTGTTTACATTCCTAGTTCCAAGAAAAAGTGGTATCTTTTCTAATCAAGGAGGTGAAAGGAATAGTTTTATCAGCTAAGTTAGAAACAAAGTGATGAATAGCTTGTATTTTTCCTAATAATTTACCAGAATCAACTCCAAAAGCACATTTCTTAGGATTTAATCTCATATTATACTCTTAATTCTTTCAAATATTTGTCTTAAAATAAACACATGGTCTTCTCTTTGTATAGATTTTTCCATGATGTCATCTACATAATCTTTTAGAATCTTATGGATGTAATCATGAAAAATCAAGTTTATAGCACGTTGATAATTTTCTCCCGCTTTTCTTAATCCAAAAGTAATCATGACCCTAAAAAATATTCCCCAAGGTGTGATAAATGCAGTCTTAAGTTGATCTTCAATAGGAATAAATATTTGATTATAACCTGAAAACCCATCCATAAAAGATAACAAAGCATGACCTACTGCTGAATCCACAATCATATCAATATTAGGTAGGGGAAATCATCTTTTAAAGATGCTTTATTTAAATCTCAAAAATCAGTGCACATCCTTATCTTATTTTCTCCTTTAGAAACAACCACAATATTAGAAATCCATTCAGATTAATCAATAGAACAAATGAACCTAGCACCTAATAATTTTTCAATTTCAGCTTTCACTAACAAGGCAATGCCCAGATTCATCTTTCAGATTTTTTGTTTCATAGGTTTGACATTAGGTTTAAGAACAATATTGTGAGTAAAAATCTTAGGATCTATACCCGGCATATCTGAATATGTCCAAGAAAATATATCCTTATATTCAAACAAGAGGGAAAACAATTGATCATGTTCATCTTGGCTCAAACATTTCCCCACTTTGATTTTTTTTTTAGAGTCATTCTCATCCATATGAACTTTCGTAGTCTCAGTTATTAATAAATTACTTTGCATGGGAGAGTCCATTGGCAAAGGAGAAATATCTTGTTCATCACGTTCTCCAAAATAGGCTTCATTATTCAAACAATAAGGCTTTCTCATTTTATGATGAAATGTAGGTAGATCTTGATAAGCTCCTAAAAAATCAGCTAGGGCTTCATCCTCAGGAAAAATATCCAAACTAGGTTTTTGATCCATGTCAAGGAGAAGCGGATTAACCAATTTTCAATGTCCACCATAGATATGATTGACATTAAGAGGAAAAGTTGATGGTTGTTTATAATGATTTAATCCTAGCCCATAAGTATAATCATAAACTTCATTGTCCAAGGGCACTTGTATACCTTGTTCATATTTTCCACATCCTTTCCCATTGAATCCTAATTTCCTAAGTAAATGATAACCAGAACCATATCTATCGGCCATATCAGATTGAGTTAAAGGGGCGGCATATGTCACAATGTCATAACAATCTGGTTTTATTGTCTCAATTATTTCTTCAAGGGAAGCAGCAACAAAGTTACTTTTTAATTCCCCAGAAAGTGGAGAAGGAATAAAAACTTGTTTTTCAAACCCATTTTGTTCCTTCATGAACTCTAGATCAGAAACTTTGTATTCTCCCATAAAAGAAGGATTAAAATCCAATGTTCCCCAATCATCTTCAGTCAAAGAAGAGGATGGATCTTCAACTTGCTTAACTTTAGGAGGTTTCTCAGGTTCCTTATTTGGTTGTATGGGTTCAGAAATCTTAGCATATTCCACATTTAAGCAAGGATTTGTTGCATCATCCGCATGTAATGTATACATCAGATTGTTACAAATGAACCTAACCTTATGATGTAGAGTAGAAGGAATTGCATGCATAGTATGTAACCAAGGTCTTCCTAACAAAAGGTTATAATTGAGAAGTCCAGGCATGACATGAATAGGTGTGTGAAGAAGGACTGGACCAACCTTGATAGGTAGTGTAATAATACCCAAAGTTTTCTTTGCAATGTTATCAAATCCACGAATAGGGATATTATCTAGTTGAATGGTTGTAAGATCGACTTTAATAGCCTTGAGCATATCCATGCTACAAACATTAAGCCTAGATCCATTGTCAATTAATGTTCTATGAATGATACTCTAATTAATAGAAATAACAACCATAAGAGCGTCATATTGATTCTGCACCTCGACAAAAGGTAAATCATCATCAATGAACACAATAGGAGGTACAAAAGGCATAGTATGCATGCACTCCAAAAATGAATTAATATTCTCTTGATTAGGAGGTGGAGCAGGAAGACTAGATAAATATTTTTTTAATGCCTCATGATATGTAGGAGAAGTTTGAAGCAATTCCCATAAAGATATCTTAGTTGGAGTAGCACGTAATTTCTCAAGTAAGTCATACTCCTTAAAGGAAGAAGGTAACCTAGGTACTTGAGGAAGCATGAGTTGAGAAGGAGTTAAAGAGGCTAGAAAAGTAGGCTGAGGATTATTTCATGTGCGATAAGCACGTGAAATAGAATCCATATTATCAAAGAAATCCAAAGGATCTTTAGGTTTACCCTTAATAGTTATTCAAGTACATCCTTTTACCATCATCAAAGGTTTAGGGAATAACATTCTAGATGCCTCAATGTTGCAAATAGTGGAACATGAAGGTAACCATGCCCACATCCTATGGTAAAGGTCAATTAGAGAAGTTGTGGAGGAGGATGAAATAGGAATAGGATCCATGGAGATCTCATTCAAACCATTTGCATTCTCACTTCCATGTACCTCATTAAGGGATCTATTCTCTTGTACAATAAAATCTTCATCAAAGTATTCAAAACAAGATTCATACATGTTGAACACAAAATAAAGTTATAAGCATGTAAATGTTTTTGTGTTTTTAAAGAAATTTTATATTTTTTAATGTATTTTTGGAATATAAATGCAAGAGCATAAAAGAAAAATTACTTCTATATGCATGCAAGATTTAATATAAAATGTAAATCTAACACCAAAGAGAAAGAGTTTTCTATCGCAGGTTCACCAAAATGTAATATATAAATTTGGATGATCTCCTACATAGAGTTTTGCACAATAGAGATTTATATATAAAAGAGATCTATGCCATAACTTAACCATTACATTTAATTTGTATTTGATAATGGATATAGACTTGGAAATTAAAGCAAAGATTAATGGAGTAAAATACCTACCTCACATCATAGAACATCTGAAAATGCCATTTTCTGAAGCCTGTGTTGAGTTTCTGGAAAATCTGAGACCAGATTTGGAATAGAAACGCAGAGACGAACAAAACCCAAAAATATTTTTCCGTTCCAACACAATTCTGATTTGTACTCTCAAGTCAATGTCACCATTGACCTAGAATTTTTGATTCTGACCTAGGGCAGAATTGGCCTAAAAAGTCTCTGATAGGAATTTTGCTTTTGGATCCCAAAATTTTTCCAAAAAATATATATGGATCTGCACTTTGTTCCTCTATTCATGAACCTATAACTCCTGAAACAACACCTGCAAATATCTAAAAAGGGGGGTTTTGGGATGGCTATATATGGTTTTTCCTTAGTCAAACCTCTGTTTTGGTGATATCCACCTCCATGAATAGCTGAATATAGTAGAATGTATATGTGTGTGTTGCTCTTGGAAAGAGGAATGTGTAATGTCAAGATCTAATCTTCTAGATTAAAACCCTAACATGAATTGAAAATGAGAAAGAAATGCATAGATTTGAATATTATAAAGAAAGCATACCAAGCCCCCAAGGCTAAAGTATTCCTACCAAACTCACAATCCGTAGTTTCTACCCGATGATAGTATCTTTTGTATGCTTTAAGGTTGAAAATGGTGAATCCAAGAAGAAGGAAGGAAGGAAGAAGTCTCTCTTGCTCCAAAGAAGATCCACAATGGCTTGTCCACAAAAATGCTTGTATGTCTTAATCCATCATCATATCTTGTCCTTCTATATCATCCTCTTTCTTTCTTGCATCATCATCATGTCATAATCATAATTGCATCATATCATCTTACGATTCTTTTTCATGTCCAAATGAAGGCAAAAGAGAGTATTTATATAGAGATCTCGATATAGACCTCCTAAGGAAATGCAAGGGACCCAATTAAAATTTCACCTTGAATTGCGGTCCAATTACAATCACCAACCAAGGAGGGGATGTATTAATCTGAATATTGGGGAAAACACTTCCGCATCCAGACCCAGGGACCTATTTTAAGTTTTAGAACCCCAATAGGCTCTAGACTTGAAAGCAGGGACCACCATCTGACAGAGGTCAGGGTCAACCTCAAACTTGACCTAGGTCAAAGTCGACCTCAATTTTTACCTAGGTCAGAATTGACCTCAACCCAAAATTGAGGTTTTAGGCTGGTCTCCTTAGGAAATCTGCAGGATTCCCAGGTCAATCGGGGACCCAGGAAGGTGAGAAAACACACCAGGATGCTGGATAGAGGCACAAAGGCCAAATAGTAAGTATGATGAAGATTTAGGAGAGCCAATACATTGGTTCTACCAAAAAATGGAGTCATAGAAAGGGATATTAAGGAGGAGCCAAAGGATCCTAACCCTAATTTCACCTAAAAATGCAGAATCAAGTGCATGTGCATCCTAAATGCAAATCTAATATGAAAATGTACTAAACGAGGGTGCTAAACTATGAGGAACCTCCTTACAGCGATATGGTGAGAATGCACAAAATAACAAAATATAGAGCAATAGCAGAACTCAGAATGAATCTATTGATCGCGGGCCACTTCGAGGGGGTAACCTCCTTTGAGCAAGCTCAATACAATAAATTCGTCAGTGCCCGTCCAAGGCCTCAACCTACTCTTATATACTAAGTACGATCTAGAAAAGTAATACTACCTATGCATGTGGGATAATAAAATATACTCATGGGATGACTTACAAAGCATATGCATCCAACAACACTACACTAACAAATAAACAGAAGGAACACACAGGTTCCTAACATCCTCTCCCTCTTAGAAAAAAGCTTTATCCTCAAAGCTTAAGGTGTGGAAATTGTTGTTGAATCTGAAGAAGGGGTTCCCAGGTAGCATCCTCTGGTTGCATGCCATGCCACTGAATCAAGACTTCAGAGATGGAGCGAGAGCGCAGCTGACAAGTGCGCTGGTCAAGGATTGCCTTCGGCTCCAGGATAATGAATCCTTCTTTATCCATTTCAGGGAGAGCAGTTTGTGCTTTGACGTTGGTACAAAGAACTTGCTTTAGATAAGAAACGTGAAATACTGGATGAATGCGGGAAGAAGGAGGAAGTTCCAGTTTATAAGCAACTGAACCAATCTTTTGCAGAACCTTATAAGGCCCATAAAATTTTGGGGCCAGCTTATGATGCCCTTTAAGTTTCAGGGAGGATTGCTTGTATGGCTGTAGATGAAGAAAAACCATATCCCCAACTTGAAATGAGCCTCAGAACGGTGTTGATCTACTTGTTGTTTCATGTGATTACGGGCTGTGTGAAGATTATCCTGTAAGGTGCAAAGAATCTGATCCCTAGTGTGGAGAACTGTGTCAACTGCCTGGACTGGTGAGCTGCTGGGAGTGTAGGGAAGGAGCACTGGAGGTGCCTGACCATAGACTGCTTCATATGGAGTCATTTTAGAGGCAGTGTGGTAAGAGGTATTATACCACCATTTAGCTAAAGGAAGC
>MU223971.1:3257423-3269638 GCA_018584345.1 Thuja plicata | reverse complement strand
TTTTTTTTTTTTTTTTGACACTATCGACTCTGGAAAAATCACTCAAATACGGAATAACTGAAAAAAGTTATTGCAATAACAAGAAATACTGGAATTGAAAGGAACCTGAAGGCCATGATGGAAAAAATTTGATGTAATTTCCACCTAGAGAGCCCAAGAAAGTGCTCTGATACCAGATGTGAGGAACCTCCTTACAACGATATGGTGAGAATGCACAAAATAGCAGATTATAGAGCAATAGCAGAACTTAGAATGAATCTATTGATCGTGGGCCACTTCGAGGGGGTAACCTCCTTTGAGCAAGCTCAATACAATAAATTCGTTGGTGCCCATCTAAGGCCTCAACCTACTCTTATATACTAAGTACGATCTAGAAAAGTAATACTACCTATGCATGTGGGATAATAAAATATACTCACAGGATGACTTACAAAGCATATGCGTCCAACAACACTACACTAACAAATAAATAGAAGGAACACATAGGTTCCTAACATAAACCAACAAAAATGGAAGTGCTTCCATTTTAAGATGGTACACAAGCATCTACTACATGAGGTTTTGTATTACATGATTTCCTTTTGGTTTTTGTGTTTAGTCAAAGCAATTGTATCAACATACTTGATCACATATTAAACATAATTGCATCTACTTCATTGTTGTTTAGTCTCTACTTCATGATAGAATTTCCTTTATGTCAATTCAAGGTTAATTCCTAAATAGGGGATTTACCAAGGCAAGCCCCTCCTCCCAAAAAATTTCCCCTTCTCTTTGGTGTGCAGGTGCATATTTGGAGAGTTTCAGATTTAGAATTGTAGATCTGGAAGTGTAGTATATATCACAGTCTCAAGATTTTTAGATTCAGCCCTTCAAGGTATAGGTTGAACCACTTTTAACCTATACTGGTATAGGTTGAACCAATTTCAACCTATACTGGTATAGGTTGAATGGGTTTGACCTATTCTTATAGCACCCATATTTTCATAGTAGAAAGTCCCAGCCTTTTGGTTTTTGGATCCCAGTCTATTTTCAATTTCAGTACACTTTAACAAGGTTTCTACAGATCTGAAGTTATTTATTCTACTATCTCTCAGGGTGAGTACATATTCATCTTTTTTCTTTCATAGAACTTACTTGATACACTATATCATATATCTTGTTATTTATCATTGCATAAGTGTCTTCTTTGCTTTATTTTACTTGAATATATGTATACACTTCTGTTTATACACTCTTGCATCAAACAGAAAGGACCCTAGAATCAACACTTCCTTTTAGTACTAGATCATGCATTAGCACCCTTACATCTACTTGGCTTGTGATAATCATATTATCAACCCAAAAAAGGTTCACATTTCAGGGCCCCTTCCAATGTATGGTGGTGAAGTGGGAGTCTATAATTGATAACCAGTTTCCATTATACACGTAGTATAAGAGATTCAACCAACAAAGAGATAAGAGATCTATTGACAAGACTTTGTGACCGGGTCTGCCAAAAAAGGTAAGTTGTCACCAGGTACTGGGGTACTGACCAACTTCGCCTGTAAAGGTTGTCTGGGGAAATGAGATTCCCCGGGCCTCCAAGCACATGAGAGTCGGGTCTCGACAGTGCAGGGCTCGGTTGGGAGATGTGACTATTTTTTTGAGGGGGATAGTTGGTTATCTTCAACTCATCAACTCTAGGGATTCAGGTGAATGGGGTTTCCTCCAAGCATGCTTTTACTAAACAAATAAACTTAAAAATATCTAGCAAAGTTAGAAAGATTTCATCTACCTACAGTTATGCTAAACATTCAAAACATCAACAATGCTCTAACACACAACACTAAATACCAAAGAAATACACAACCATCAGCTTATATTTTATCAATAGAAAAGAAAGGAGGTCGTTAATCTACGTTAAGCATTAGAGAAAAGGACATGAAGCACATAAAGCATAAAATACCATCAACCCAGAAGATAGAGTACCAACAACATCATTGAGAGAACCCTTCCTTCTTCATTAACATCCTTCCAGCAAGCACTGGTGCATGGTACAAGATAACTCCTAGGGAGCATTTAACTACTAAAAGCTTAAAACTATGGAGCATTGAGCTCTGCAACTAGGAAATGAGAAAACTGCTTTGCTATTAACTGTAGACTACAAAATCATCAATTTCTCTGACCCATGGAATGAGGTCAGAATTATTATTTATACACATCTTTCGATCTAACCCTAACCCTAACTTATTTTTCCCTTTACAATAAAATACATTATCCTGTGGCCGGTACTACCTGCACCACTCTACAAAAGACCTTGAGACGGAAAAGGCTTGACATGTCAAAAGATTAAGACAAGAAGGATGGAGTGGAAGAATTGGCCTCGAGAAGAAAGCCAAAAAGGAGAAGGAAGAAATTTGATCTCCCAGGGATCGAGGCTACATGCCTCATAAATGGGAAAGTGGCACCCTATCTCCGATGCGCCAAGTGTATCTCTGAAGTGGGGCCTTGGGAAGACCATCTGTAAGAAACCTCCTGTTGAGCTGACATGCCTTGTTGCAGTTCCCCATCTTTTGACAACCTTTATTACTATCTTAAAAGTGATAGGTTAGCATTGGGAACCAAGACAAGGGTCATGTGAAGAATTCAAAAATGTGGGACCTGGAACTCCAGGATCTGGGAACTTGCATTCCAAAAGAATAAAGAATACAAAATATAGTGTCGGGCTGGATTCTCCTAGATCTAGAGAACTTTATTGACTTATATTTTCTCCCAAGCCTCTAACACTTGGCTAATGCTTTCTTCATCTATGCTCTAGATACTATCCCATCTAATACAGACAGCCTCCATTGCCTCCTCAACCTCTCTGGCCCCGTTCTGGAATATTTTCAACATCTTGATGGTGTCATGCGACCAAATCATAGTCTTTGACAACTGGGACAACCTACCTTGATCAAAATCTCCACCTGGTGGATACAGGGATTCCATCCTTTCATCAAACTTACTAAGGACATAGTCCTCCAGGGTACACATTCCAGTGGTGAAGGGATCAACTTGCGATACCCCGACCATGAATGTTTTGAATAAATCCAAGGGATATTGGGCAGCTGTCAATTTCTCTTTTAAGGTCTTAACCAATTCCTTGAAAACCTCAATTTTGAGGGCAAGTCTGGAGTACTGGCCCTAGAGGGAATCATATGATTCTTCTCCCAAAATGCCAGATTCTATGGAAACCTCTTCTCCAATGCTATAGATCTCCAACCCGACCTTCCATTTTTCATATTTCTCTAAGTCTAACTCCCATACCTGAGTGGAGCTTCTTGCATGGCTAAGGGTGAGATCTACCCTGTAGAAGTCCAGGAGGGACATCGCCAGAAATTCTCTCATCATCATTATTTGCTCGGCTGCCCACCCATCTACTACTTGCGCCTTTTTCTTCATGTTTAGTGAGTCCACATCGCCCTGTGCAAGCGGAAATCCGGAAGAAGGGGTTCTGGGGTGAACTTCAGCCAAGGATCATGTTAGTTCTATCAAAAGTGTGAGGAGATTAGCATTTTCCTCTCTTTCCTCTTGCAGCGTCTGCCCCTATTTTGCATACCGGGCCTCTATAGCCTTGATAGCCTCTTTGAGAAATTCAAGTTCTCCCTACTTGTCCCTTTTCCCCAGCTCGACCTCTGTTATACTATAGTCTTCGAGCCTTGTGTCCGCTGCATCTATATTTTCCAAGGGTGTTGTGATGACCACAACTGTACTACCTACTGGGTTGCTCCAGAGAGTATGGACCACCCATGCCCTTTTGGGATTCTTTGTTTCAGCATTCTTGGCCATCATCTCGGCCAATGACAAAGGAGGACCAGTAGGCACCGCCAGAGCCTTTCTCTTCTTAGTTTCTACTAGCCATTGGGGTGGCTAGGGTGGCCTTACTACCAATTCCTTCTCACTGAGATTCACTTCCAAATCTGGCAGCACATTCCCTAAGTTTATATTTTCTTCTGGCTCCTTTTCATGTTCTTGTTCTGGTCCCTTTCTTGCTTCTTGACATTCCCTAAGTCTATATTTTCTTCCATGTTGGCATCTTCTATAAAATTATCCAGGATCTTTTCCCTAGTTTCCATTTATGTATTCTTAGGGACCTCATCCTCCCTGGTGTCACTGGCAGCTTCTTCATTCTCCTCTTCTAGGACCTCCTGGTCCATGAGCTACTGCTATTATTGGGGCCTATTGGCCTCATTTACTTCAACATTTTCTTCCTCCATTGGGACATCCTCCAGAGGTGGATGAGGTCACTGGCCAAAATTTAACAAGGCGGCAGCTTTCACGACCTCTCCAAAAGTGCTTCGGGGCAATTGGTCACCCAAAGTCTCCAAAGGCACCTCGAGTGTGATGGTTAGAGGTACGGTTGTTCCCTGGGGTCTGGGTTCTCCTCCCATCAGGGGCTCATATGTAGGTTTCCTTAGCATATCTATGGTCCTTTGGACCTGTGATTCTTCCTATTCAGGCTCAGCATTTTCCTCCTAAGCCTCTTGCTCTGATATGTCCTTTTCTATGGGGAGTTCTTCTTCTACATGGGCCTCCTTTTCTTGAGCCTTGATTTCTTCCACTATAGTATTTACACCTTGCTAGATCTCCAGAAGCTCCTCCACTGAGAAGGTTTCATTGAAGTCATCATGTGGTGGAGAGGAGTTAGAGATATCTTCTAGTTCGGGAGAATCTGAACTTACATCTATCAGGGGCTTCTTGGGCATACCAAGAGGAGAAATTGGTATGGGGATCATTGCTATTTTCTTTTTCCTTACGAGAGAAGCCCCGGTGTCCAGAATATTGAAAGACTCTGCCTCATCAAAATTCTACCTATTCATCATTGCTACCAATGAAGGGGGTCTAGTTGAGCGAGCAGATACCACTGGGGTGATCGGGAGGCCGGCGGCCACCTGCATGTTGATTTGTTGGCTAGCCAACTTTGTCGACTCCATCTGATCATGTAATTTTGCCATTAGGAGTGCAGTGATTTGAGGGGATTCCTTAAGCACCGGGACTCCCTCCTTTTCTTTTCCTTTACTCACACTTGCTTCAGTGGGTGCGACAGACAAAGAAGGTCTAGCGCTGGCTGAAGAAGGGATGGTCTTCTTGACCATTGCCTTCTTGTGGGTGCTTTTGGGGCACACCCTGGAAAAATACTTGTGGCTTACTTCTATGATGGGGTGACATACCCCCTCAATCGTCAAATCCTCCAGAGTGTCCCGATCCACTAGAGGGAGGTCCAATTTGTCCAGCCCCTGTCCTTTGTACGCTGGATCCTCCAGCAGCCCATCGTCATTGAAACCTTTCAGGAAAGTCTGAAGGTCTAGCACCTCCATGAGCCCTTTGCTTATTTTTCTATGCTACTGGACCCTGAGATCAAAGTTATCTTGGAAATCTGCCCAAAAATCTTCAATGTCATCTTCATGTGGGGGGGATGCCCTTGGTAGTGCGGTGGAAATTTTTCCATGGGGGTCATAGTTCTTCTGGGTGTGGTTAAATTCAACCAGCCCTAACCCTTTTAACTCATTATCCACCTCCCAGGCCATGGAAAGGCTACATGTATAATCTCCACAAGAAAAGGGGAATGGGACATTAATGACCTTCTTCACTATGAAGAGGGCCTGCAGATCCGTCATCTACCTGCAGAATTCCAAAACAATAATCCTATCCCCGTAATATCGGGGAAGGAGGTAGGGCTTCTCATTGAAGCCTATCACCCTGATGTAAGTGTGATGCCTAAATTGAATGAAATAACAGCCATAGGAATTGACCAGTGCCATTTTTGCCTGTGACAGGCGATACCCAGAATCTCAGGTAAGTGTAAGAATGTTATGGTAAATGAAGGCATCGTTTACCTGGAAAAAATTTTGGAAGCTTAGCTCCCACTGTAACTAGGGATAATGATCCCAAGGTGTAACCTTTCCCAAACCATTTCTGAGCTCTCCAACTATTCCAAGGCCCTAAAAAGCTAGCCTTTGTTGTGCCAATGCCCACATCACATACGAGGTCATATAAAATTGTGAATGTTGGGCAACGGTCTGCATCTGTGTATCCACATGATTGGATATAATCGCCGCCTAGTTGAAAGCCCTACTATGTGTTGTTATGCAGTATAAGAAATAATACAACCACACTGAGAATTCCTAGGCATGGGGCCATCTGAAGATTCTACACAAAAATATTATGCCCGCTTGAATGGGCTCCTTGAAATCCCCATGGGGAATTTCCAATTTCATTCTCTTATAGTCCTGCTTCAGAGACTTTAACCAATGATTATTGAGGTGCTATCGGGAAATGATTTTTGCCTCACTGAATTCCTTTAGTGATTTGGCCCTGGTGATTACTACGAACCCTTTGAATTATGGAATTCCCAACCCAAAAGCAAAGGTGGGAGCATGTAATGTGATGGTTGTGGTAGGATATTGCAACGGTCGAGGATCTGGAAGCAAAACTGAACAAGTGGCTAGATTATATAATACTGGTAGCTGCCTGATAAGTTCAGGGGACTGCACTGTGCATAGAAAATTCATGGCCTTGATGATGCCAGAGGCAGCTAAGTAATTTGATATTTTGTCCCCTTGTTCTTTCAACCTGTAAATGGTCTGGATTAGACCTTGTAGTTCAGCCCAACTCCCGGGGTCTGGATCTGTCATTTCTTGAACATTGGAGTCTATTTTAGACCCCAAAACACCTCCATCCTTTGGATACTTGGAGGTTAATGGCAGCTTTGCCAACATTCTTTCCAGCTTCAATTTTTTGGCTGCCCAGGTGGAAGTAGTTGGTAACTCCAGGCTATCAAGAGGCGCAAAATCGTCAGACATCTTGAACAAGCTTATCAACCACCTGTAAGACCAGAAAACTGTCAGAACACATAAGGATATGAAAAAATCTGGGATATTTTCCACCATCCCACACTTGTCAAATAAACGTTAGCGCATATATATCCAAAAGTTTCAAAGTTTCTAAAAAATGAACATGGCTTGAGCATTCTGGAATGTGCTGACATGGTGATAGAAAAAGAAGAGGACAAGGTTCCATTGGGATTCCAGAGTCTGGACAAACTAGCCGTTGCTGATGAGACTCGAAACAAAGTTGTACACTAGTTGACGTGTGCTGGCATGTGGGAAAATGGCAAGTGGCGTAAAGGCAGTTATGGTATTGATTAGGACAAGTGGGCCGACATGGGGCAAAAATGAATGCCAGATTGGATGCATTTTAAATCCCATATGTGGGGAATTAATCCCACCATTAATATGATGAGACAGAGGAGAGAGAAAGACACCATGGTTCAAACCAATGAGGTGCTGAGTTCAAACTGTGGTGACTCTGTCTCGACGAGCTATGTCTCATCGGTTTGAAATTCATGACAAAGTGCGAAGAACTCGACGCTCTAAAGGATATGTGTTGTGTAAAGGTAGAATGTCCTTAAGAGACACAATTTCATTTTTCTTGCTTAAAAATATCCCTATGAGTAATATGATCTTTAGGAAAGGGAAAAATATAACACATTAAGGCCTCATCTATAGAATGAATGTCAAGGAAATTCATAGAAAGTGGGGTATTATTAGGAGAAATTATCATGATATCATTCTCTTGTACCAAATGATCCTCGTAAGGAAAATTAATTTTAGGAGAAAGATCATAATTGTTCTTGAATGCCTCTTTCTTAGGAGGGAGATCCTCAAAAGAAGTGGTGATAATATCTTCTTGTACCAAAATGTCCTTATGGGTGTGACAAATTTTGAGAGGATATATTATGGAAATGGATGAAATGAAGAACTAAGTTATCAACATATGCATGAAAGGGTACATCTTAAAGCTATCAAAGAGAACTTGAAATTGAACTAGTAAATGAAGATAAAAACTAAATTAATACAAATCAAATTTAGATAAATGAAATTCAATAACAATGCATAAAAGATTTTTGTTCTTTTTATTATTTTTTCAACATGCAATGCAAGATTGAACTAGATCTATGAGATAAGTGCAATTTTTGGCTTTTTTTAAATATCAATGAATGCATCTAAATTGGATGAAATCAGAACTAAATGACTAAAATGCAACAATACAATGCATACAAATAAGATCTAGACACCAAATAAAATTTGAAATATTATGAATCAGGCTCACCAAAATGTATAATAAGAAAAATGGAATGGAGAGATTGATCCTAATTCCTACGGTACGTCAGGAAGGAGAGATGACCCAATAGGCTTAGAAGGGTCCAAGTGATGAATAGTTATAAAGATTCATTTACTAATATGAAAAAGTGATAGGGAGATATGATAACTAAGATGAAATAGAGGAAATGATTAAATTTCTATGCACACAAACTGACTGTAAACAAATAGTTTCATATAGGTATCAGAAACAACAACTAGAAGATGTCATTAACCTATGATTTTAGTGTTATGCAATTTTGGAGGGAAGAGGTTTCCTGGGCAACCTATTTATATCACCTTTGACTGAACTCATTTGTACATTATCAATGAGGTCATGAAATTACCATATCTGAGCCGGTGTGAATGTCACCTATACTTGCATACAAAAAAATGAGAAAAATATTTTGTAGAGGGGTTTGCCTTAGTCAAACCCTGGTTTAGAATCAACCTTGAAATGAAATGGAATAAGTGAAAGTGCGTTGTTGTATAGCAGAGGCTAGATCTCAAAAATGAAGTGTATTATACCTTGGCAATGCAAATTCTTCTTTGAATTCGATCAAATATGTTGATGCAATAGCTTTGACTTCACACAAAAATCCAAAAATAAATCATGAAAGACAAAACCTTTTGTAATGGATGTTGTAGTTTGTCACATTTCTTGATGAAGAGAGAGATGAATGACTTGAGAAGTTGAAGACTTGAATGCTTGAATAAATGTGGATGTTTGAATGTATGTAGATGGATGTTTGTATTGTGATCTTCTTCCTTGATGGTGGACTCCTTTACTTGGCCTTCAATGAGGGAAAGAAGCTTGATCCATGGAGAAGACCACCTTGAAAATGCCTTAGGATGCTTGAAATCTTGCTTGAGAATGTTTTAGATGCAAAATTATAGAACTTTTTGAAATTTTGATTGTGTATATCAAAATGAGGAGAGATAGGTTGTGTTTATACCTCTCACAACATTTTGGGGCCTAAAACTTGAAGGAGGCCGATGAGAATTTGAAAATATTGCTTAATCAATGAGACAAGGCCCCAATTTGAATTTTAAATAAAAAATCAGGGAAGAGGTTGACATGGGTGACCTCTTCCTGCCAAAAAATGATGAAATTTGTTTTGAGAGTTGAGAATACAAAGAGAAAGTTGTAAATGTGGGTGGTGCGAAGATTGAGTACCAAAAATCAATGTGAGAGTTCATACATGCTAAAATGGGACCTAATTGAGCATCTAATTATAGGTGCTTACAATTTAAGATGGTACAATTATCAACTGAAAAGATGTTTGTATATTTATGTTTCTCATATCTCCTTGCATATAACTAATGCATACACTTATTACATGTATATATATGCTGTATGATTTATGAAAATCATAATTAAATACTATATTAAATTTTATGTCCATATTTTACAACAAGATGGCACTCACATTTATAATTCTCTATGTTGATGATTTTTTGGTAGCAAAAAGTCACTTATTCATCATTTTCCATTACTTTTTTATGTCAAACTTGAGCCTACTTCACTAGTTTACACAGATTGAGATTTTTCATGAACCACACCTATCAAACATTTTTTAATAATTATATTTATCGATAATATTAATATCTTGCTTTGTGAAATGACATTATGAACATAAATTTGTTAAAATTGTTATCTAAACATATTTAAAATTATGATATTATATCTATGGATAATATTAATAGCATGCTTTGTGAAATAATATTATGAACATAAAATTGTTATATAAACATATTTGAAATTTTTATTACGATTCTTTATCTTTAAATTGAGACAACTAATTAACAAGAGACACAAGCGTCAAAGTTCATTCCTATAATGTAATGCTTTTAGGGGTAAGATTTGGTGAAATGAGAAAGTGAGTAAGAGGAAGAGAAAAAAAATTGTGAAACCAAATTAAGGCTTCAAGCAACGACTGCTTGGGAAGTGTGAAAAATACTGAATTTGATTTATGAAACTTGGTTGCAATTTTGTTGGCAGTCATTTTTTGCAATGCAAGGTTGGCGCTAGCAACATCTTGGGTTTTGGATTTTAAATCTACTTTTCCTTTCCAAAGGTTTCCCCATTGCTCATTATAGAAGTTTATGTGAATTCTATAGAGCATTAAAATAAAGTAATTGCATGAAGATGTTATTCATGCAAATTGCAAGGTTTTGTGAATGTGGGGCATGCTCAACATAAAGTGAATGCAACATTTCCACATATTCATCAAATTTGTATGTAGTTTACTCCTATGTACTTATTAGAGGCTAGAATGTGATGGTTAATAGTGCTGGTTAAACATGCAAATTGTTCTTTCTCCATGACTTATGCACAAATGTTCAGCCTACTCATTGCTAGTAGTATTATTGTTAGAAATATTAAGAAAAAAAATAGAGACTAGGTGTTGGTGCTCAAATCGACAGATTGGACTTCCTATGGATTTCGCTTATCCAATGAAGAGAGATACAATCGATTTTCCAATGAATGAGGTTTCAACAACCTCCTACAATTCTGGCTCCACAGAACCAAAGCTAGTAGGCCTGTACCTTGAACTTGTCTTCAAAGTCTTCTAGAGGATTTCTATAACGGATAAGTGATAACTTCAATTCCTGCTTCTCAAGGTGTTAATAAGATCACAAAACTAAAAATATGTGTTGTCAAATATAATGTTATTAAAAATGGCTTGATATAATTGAGATATGAACTAGATAAGATAAAAGAATATAGTAATTCAAAAATTGAAACAATGAAACCTAATACCACAATTCAAATAACAAGGCTTTAATCCAATAAAAGGCAATAGAGTCGATATCGCTTCAATCCTACATTCAACTTCAAAGACAGTTTTAGAAACAAAACTTATCACCTTAAAGGCATTATGAAATGCATGTGTAAGTAAAAAGTTTAAATATAATTCAATTGAATATCATTCCTCAAATGACAGACCGATTGATCAAGGCCTTAATCAACAGTTTGGATAACAAATATATCCTTATGATCAACCATAACACTTCCTACCATAACCCTAAGCGCATTTCCAGACCATGGAGGTATGTTCTTTATATCATCATCAGCTATATTACGCTGGATGGTAGGTTTACTAGAGCGACTGGGCACCATTTTATGTTGTTAAACCATTTTAGACATAAGGTTAAAATTAGCTTACCTTACTATTTTCTTAGTTTTTTAGAAGCCACTATCACTAGTTTTTAGAAAGACCCCAAGGGGGACCATGCATCTCACCAAGGACTTATGTTGCTTGTTTATGAGGTGTTGAAAGCTAAAAAATTGGTAAGGTCTATGGAGAAGAAGAAATTGAAGGATGCGGAAGAAACAGAAGGGGATGAGGAGTATAGTATGTTTGAAGAAAATACCGAAAGTGAAGAGGAGGCTAGAGGTTTCGTTACTCCTAAAAATAAGAAAAGGGGTATTCCTAAAAAGAAGAAGAAATCTAGCTCTGAAGGGTCAGAAACTGAGAATAGTGATGAGGAATGTTAGGTGGACAGCAGAAAGAAAAAAGGCAAAATGAAAACTCAGAAGAAAACCTAGACTGGGGATTCAGAGACTGAGATTGATATTGGGGTTGCTAGAAAAAAGAAGAAATAGAAGAATACCCAGATTGGGGAGTCAGATACTGAGACTGACAACGAAGTTACTAAAAAGGAGGGTAAAAAAAGGAAAAGAGTTGAGGGTAAGGGTAACATAATTCGCAGAAACAATAACTCCAGTAGGAAAAGAATTTTTCTTACCTCTGACGAGGAAGACATTATCCCTGATAAGAGGAAGAATAAGGAAAAAGATAATAGAGATAATGAAAAAGAGGATACTTTTATCAAAACAAGTGAGTTGAAGATTGATAATCAGCAAGGGGAAGATTATTTGGATCAGAATACTACTGTTGATTCTGGGTTCAATGAACATCTCAACAATCTGGAAAAAGGGGATCATAATAATAAAGACAACAAAGGTATTATCGAGGGTTTTTCTGGGTTGATTAATAACATGTTTAATGACCAGGTTATTCTGAAAAACCAAGTTGATAAAACACAGGC
>MU223971.1:3204757-3252865 GCA_018584345.1 Thuja plicata | reverse complement strand
TTCACTGGTTTCCCATCCTTCCATTTTGTGTTATAAGGCATATCTTGCAATTTATACCTATCATTTTTGTATGGTACCCAATTACTCTGGTTGTACTTAAAATTATCTCTTCCATTATTCACTTGGAGGCCTTTTACCATGTTCATAAGATTGTCTATTCTATCTTCTTCCTTGTGTTACTGAGGCTCTTTTGGATTAAACAACTGAGTGTCCTCCCTTTTATTGATTACACTAGATGCTTTCCTATCATTCTCAATAGTTATAGCAATCTTGAGAGCATGTGCTAAAGTGGCAGGTTTATGAGATCTAATTTCATAATTTGTCTTTCTATCAAAGGCGCCGATATAAAAATTAATCAAAAATGTATCAACAGGTTTTACATCTCTTGGAATCCTATTTAGAAATTTATTGAATCTTTTATTGAATTCGGCTACGGATTCATTTTGATTTTTCTTCATACTTGTCAATTCATGTGAGGCAAAAGAAGTATCATTGTGATCACCAAACTACTCCATTAATTGATTTACAAATTCATCCCAACTAGATATGGATCTATCTGGCAAACTTTGAACCATTCTGCTGCATCTTCTATGAGGGATTGAGCAAAAATTTTCATGTATACATCCCCATTGAATTCATTAAATTCTTGGAAAACATTTTTTAGACTTATATAATGTACTTCAGCTGATTCTGATCCATTCCCTAAAATTTTTGGAATTTCACTCCTTAATTCATTCTTTATGTCATTAGGACATCCCCTTATGCCATAAAAATCTAACTATCTATATCTGTCAAAAACCATCGGTGCTCTATAATTATTTCTATTTTGATTTATGGTTACATGTCTTTGATTCTACCTATTAGCATTATGAAACCTTTGATTGTTCCTTGGCTCAAAATTCAAATTGGTATTATGATCCCTTGGGCCATAATTCTAATCCCTATCATTTTGATATCCATTATACGTCCTTCCATTACTTTGATGTCTATACTGTTCATGTTGATAAAATATGTTAGGATCCCTCCTATTGTTGTGGTTGTAATATTCTCCATTATCCCACTGTCCTTGATGATCTCTTCTTTCCCAATCATTGTTGTCTTTCTCAAGTCCTCCTCTATTGTTTAGTTTGAACAAGGGGTTGGTATGATCATTGTTAAACACATGCCCATTATTCTTCCTATGAGGAGAATTGTAAACTTCATTTTTATCATCCTTAGGAGTTTCTTTATCCCTTGGTGATCTAATTGTATCTCTTTTTATTCCTATTTTCCTTAGTATCTCCTCTGGTTGCCTTTTGAGAGCCATAACCATCTCTTCATTCTCTAATCCTACCTCAGCCATCTCATGAAATACATCATCCCATTTGTTAATTATTTTCTCCTTTTCAGTCATTTCTTGATTTGGATCATGTTGAGACTCATGTCCTCTTCTATTACTTTGAAAAAAAGGATTACAATTTTCACTACTGCTCTCATGACTATGATGGCTTGAATTAGGGAATTGTTCACAAGTATATTCTTTGTCATCCTTATTGGGACATATCATATGAGGTACATAAGGCATCTTTACACTTGGAGTCCTACCTTTCCTTAGCTTTAAATCTAATTCAAGTTGATTTGGATGCAAGGATCTTCTTCCCCACATGAAAATTATTGATAAAATAATTATGTAACCAATTTTATCACTTCTTTAAAATCATAGAGTCGCCACCCTCTTCTTAGAAGGAAATGAAATTAATTGATTTGGGTTCTTCCTTAGTAGAGTATATGCTACAAAAATATGAATAGAAGCTTGAGTTTAAATATATAAATTTTAAACAATGAAAACTTTAATAAAAGTTATAAGCTCTATTATATCAGATTTAGAAGCTTTTAATGATATTACTCATACATCTACTTCTTTATACTTGAAAATGTAAAATCTAAAATTTTCAAAATCTAAGTAATAATGATTATTAAGATGCTTTAATAAAGAAGAAAATATTAAAAGCAGAATTAAAATATCAACTCTAAATAAAATCAGAATTATGCAACTCACCACAATGTCTTAATTTAATGAATCTCTATGCTGGTCTAAAAACAAAAAACTTGTAAAGTTTACTTGCAACTCGTTCCCCAGTAGAGTCGCCAATATGTTGGTGCTCAAATCGATAGATTGAACTTCGTATGGATTTTTCTTATCCAATGAAGAGAGATACAATTGATTTGCCAACAAATGAGGTTTCAACAACCTCCTACAATTCTGGCTCCATAGAACCAAGGTTGGTAGGCCTGTACCTTGAACTTGTCTTCAAAGTCTTGTAGAGGCTTTCTATAACAGATAAGGGATAACTTCAATTCCTGCTTCTCAAGGTGTTAATAAGATCACAAAACTGAAAATATGTGTTGTCAAATATAATGTTATTAAAAATGGCTTGATATAATTGAGATGTGAACTGGATAAGATAAAAGAATATAGTAATTCAAAAATTGAAACAATGAAACCTAATACCACAATTCAAATAGCAAGAGGGACCAGTGCTTTAATCTAATAAAAGTCAATAGAGTCGATATTGCTTCAATCCTATGTTCAACTTCAGATACAGTTTTAGAAAACAAAACTTATCACCTTAAAGGAGTTATGAAATGCACGTGTAACTAAAAAGTTTAAATATACTTCAATTGAATATCATTCCTCAAATGATGAACCGATTGATCAAGGCCTTAATCAATAGGATTTTAACCATGCAAAAATGAGAAAGAAACAGTTGAATATACAGAATATAAACTTGAATTAAAATACATGCAAAATCAAAACTATCACTCTAAAGAATTTTTGATTGGTTTATCTAAAGGACTTGATTATAAAGAAATAATGAAAATGATTGCACAATGAAAGAAATATAGACTTATCTCTGCTTGACAAGAAATGGTGTATTGAATCCTCGTATTTAGAGTTTGAATCCACTATCCTTCATTCTATCATTCTCCAAGTTTCCAATGTATCAATCATCATGTAATATTATTCTATCCTCTAAGAAATTTTTTGAATGAATATAAATATAAAATTGAAAGGGTGTGTGAAACATCACACCCTTTCCCTAAAAACTAATCTATAACCGACTATTCCTAACTATTACAATAGTTTGGATAACAAATATATCCTTATGATCAACCATAACAGCCAACCATTCAGTTGGATAAGTTGCAAAACTTCCTAACTATTTGTTTTTATAAAAGCCTTCCTCGATTGCATTTAGAAGTCAATGGCTTTGATAAGAGAATCATGTTATGATGGTATTCACATCAAACAACCAGCCATGATTTTAGTTACAATCCCTAAAAAGTGTTGGAGTTGATAGCTTTGATTCATGGATGCCAAGCTCAAGATGAATTCTCTATGCCTTACTGGTCATTGCCTGTTGCATGTGATCTGGTATTGTTTTCAAGCCGCCCCAGTTGTTCAGATATGTCACTTGTCACAATAGACCAATCTCCAAATGTAAATCAATTTGGGTTGTCTTCATTGCATGCCGACGGGATATATGGAGGACTGTATAATCTGGCGGTTCCTTACTCTCCCAATAAACAATACCGGTCATTACAATTACATCCCGCCACAAGCCAAAAAGAGCCGCACCTGTCATTCTCCTTCGAGACTCTGCAATTCTCCAGTTCAAGTGTTAAAGGTCATGGCACAGAGGAGAAGGTGACTACATGCTTAATGTTGTTTATACTGTAACAAGGAGGAAGCTGCGGTATTAATAGATCTGCATTATAAGTGGGAATCAATTCCTTATGTGTTGCCTGAAACATCAATATCTTTGTATTCTAATCCACTCAACCAGCCACATTTTTAACAAGACATAGTGGCATGGGATATAATGTTTGATGGATCATGTGCTAACTTATCTGCTATTCAATCTGCATTGGCCACGCCATTCCCGCTAATGAAGGTGGCAGCCATCGTTTTAAATATCCTTACAGACTGCATCATTCTTGCTGGTGCTAATAGAGATGGTGACCATGCTATTTGGAATGCAGACATGTCAACCAGCATATAATGGAGGCGTGGTGTGATGAATATGATCTGCATCGACCACTAATTGAAATAATCTTATACCCACACCTAATCCTCAATAGTATTCTATTATGCCTGCATGTAATCTTTGTTCATGTTTGCCACCTTTGTTATCTGCTAAACACCAAGATCCAATAATCAAATAATAATAAAACTTTAAGATGCCACATAATAATTAGAAGTCATCAAAGGTCTGTCTTCATCCCACTAGGATACATATCATGTTCTTTGTCATCGTGCAATACTCAAATAGTGAGTAATTTATAATATGGGTAATCATAACAAATGTTTTAAACATTGATTCTTTTTAAATAGATAAAGACCATAAATATAAGATGAGATCCATATAATAATAATAATTAACCATAGAAAATAGAAAATAACTAAATCGATAACGCAATTTCTTGCTAATGGATTACATAAAATTTTACTATTTTAGTTGGTCTCTTTAAATTTACTCTTTTATCTCCTTTAAAAGCCTCATTTCCATTGATAATTAATTAAAAGATTACTATATAGAAAGCTAACACACCATTATAATTTTATCTTTCTTTAATAACAAATGGCGTGAAATTCATATATTAAGTAGGCAAATTAACAATATAACTTTTGCTCATGATGATAAAAAAAAAAAAGAAATCATAAGTATATACTGATGTCATGGAGAAAGAATAAGGACCTAAATACTTATACATAATATTATGAATGTTTTCAAAAGTAACATAGTATTAATATAATTTTTAACCTTCTTTTAAACAACAATATCGTATATTCAAATTTCTTTTCATGTTCATAAGCATAACATATTTTAAAGAGATATATATATACTTACTAACACCTTTTCCAATATTCTTATCACACAATTAAAATTATGACCACCCTAGTTACTCTATAGGAATTAGGGCACAACATATGGATTCACATGTATGAAAAGGGAAAATCAATTATCATTATTGTTATTGACCAAAATATAACACATTGTAATCCTCCAAACCATGGTCACAAATAACTTGGTGAGCCTAATATCATCTTTCCATTGAAGAATAATAAATATTCAAATCTATGGAAGATTAATTAAATCAAGATCAATCTTTTCAAGATATTAATAAATTACTAACAAGAACATTTGAAAGTGTCAATGAATCAAAGATATAATACTCCACTTAAGATATTATCTCTTAGGTCATGATTGTGAATTAATTGCTTCTATTACCAATATGAATTTAGAGATTTATATTACAACAGTAAGATATGCAGAATTCATTTTAATTGCATTAGGATTTATATGAAAACATCTCATAAGACTTCAAAAGCATATTCAATACTAATTTACATTATGTATTTAAGGGGAGAAAATCACAAGATCAGGTTCCTAGATTCCCTTATTGAAAAGGAACCTTAAGAAAATGATTCTAGGATAATGAAAATCTCAAAACATTAAACCATGAGACATATGAAAGTGAACGAATACATAATAATACTTTGATAAAAGATAATAGAAAATATAAGCTATAAAAGATAAGTAAACATATGTGAATAGTTACTTCCCTAAACAAGAATGGATATAAATCATTTTGTTGACATGGGTTCCACCATTAGGAAAGGAAATAATCCAAGAGAGAGTTTCAAGTAGTAAGAATTTTACCATAACCTAGAGAATGAATGAGGATTCAAGGACTTTCACCAAAAGCATAAGAAGATCCAAGCTTAACACATGAGACAAAGATTTTGAAAGGGAAAACAAAGAAAAATCCCTTGTGCATATAATATGAATGAGGCAAGAAGCCAAGAAGGAGAGAGATCTTGAGAAAGAAACTCATTACAACATTGTGAGAGAAAGAATGAGAATTAGAGAAGAAGAGAGAAGAATTCCCATGAGAACCAACTTCAACTTTAGAACCAACTTGAGAAGTGTGTGAGAAGCATCTCTTAAATATAGATGACTAGTGAAGGAGTTTGCATTTAACTCCCATACTCTATGAGTGCCACCTTTACATTAGGTGTGTGCCATGTGTAGGAATCCTCTTAAGGAGGAATATCTAATTTCCTTATTAAAGGAAATACAAATATGTGACATGTCCTTGGTTTATCCTTTAATTACATAGTTTACCAAGGAAAGATTAATTTATAACACCCCCTTTAATATTTACTTGGGGAGATTAGATCAATATGTATCAAACCCAAATGTTTACAATGATTTTGAGATCTCTATTTAGAAAGAGTCTTCATTAAGATATTGAAAACTGGATCATTTCGCTTGCAAAAGAGGAGGGACTCATGTGTCACTTCAACATGTTCTTTTTTGAAGTGATTCTGGAGTGATATGTGCTTGGAGCTTGAATTGTACATAGGATGCTTTTCTAGGGAAATAACACTTTGATTATTAAGAAAACAAATAGAGATTATGAAATAACCCAAGAGAGTGAAGCAAGAGGGAAGAGGAGAGGATCCATGGGGAGGAAGAAAAACCACCCAAGGCAGCAATAAGAGGAGAGGTCAGTGCACATGGGGAAGGTAAAGCAGAAGGAGGGGGAGAAAAAAGTAGCTAAGGAGTTGTGTTGAATGAGCTACGTAAGCTATGAGAAGGACAGAAGGAGAAGCAAAGAGTCCAGAGGGAGTTGCAAGATAGAAGGAGAAGCAAGGGGCTGCAAGTTTAAATTAATATATATATGTGAGCCTACAATGTTCAATGCTGAACAAACCATGCTAGTCTCAATGTAAGCTATGATTCAATATACAAATAGTTTAACCAAAATAAATGTTGTTTACCTGTAGAGCATTAGAGATTAAAGACAACAAAAAAGTGATTAAAGTCACCAGCAAATAGAGATATAACAGGATCTGTTAGAAAACAAGATAACACCCACATAGATATGAATATGAAATCTTTAAACAATAATTAGCTTAAAAGCCAACACAGAGATGTATATGAGCTATAATGTGAAACCTACACCAAACGTTAGATAAATAAATTATGATAAAGATGTAAAGATGAAATACAACATATGTAAACTATAAATTTCCCTTGCGATTGTTCAACAAAGAGTAAAAAATACTATAAATGAGATGAATAATAAAAACTCGATTTGGTGGTGAACCAGCAAAACCCAAAAAAAAAAAAAAAAAAGCTGCAACAAATGTTAGATCGAGAAATCTTGCAAACACTCAAACAAGGATTAGTACTAGCTCTGATACCATGTTAGAAATATTAAGAAAACAAATAGAGATTAGGAAAGGAAATAATCCAAGAGAGAGTTTCAAGTAGTAATAATTTTACCATAACCCAGAGAATGAATGATGACTCAAGGACTTTCACTAAAAGCATAAGAAGATCCTAGCTTAACACATGAGACAAAGATTTTGAAAGGGGAAAATAAAGAAAAACCCCTTGTGCATATAATATGAATGTGGCAAGAAGCCAAGAAGGAGAAAGATCTTTAGCAAGAAGCTTATTACAACATTGTGAGAGAAAGAATGATAATGAGAGAAGAAGAGAGAAGAATTCAGACCATGAGAACTAACTTCACCTTTAGAACCAACTTGAGAAGTGTGTGAGAAGAATCTCTTAAATAGAGATGAGTGAAGGAGTTTTCATGTAACTCCCATACTCTATGAGTTCCAAATTCACATTAGGTGTGTGTCATGTGTAGGAATCCTCTTAAGGAGGAATATCTAATTTCCTTATTAAAGGAAATACAAATATGTGACATGTCCTTGGTTTATCCTTTAATTACATAATTTACCAAGGAAAGATTAATTTCTAACAACTATTTTGAATTGAATAGATAGATGAAATACAAGTATCAATGAGGGGAAACTAAATTATATATGGCCAAAAATGACACACACACTACGCTCAAGAGCAAATTTGAACAATTTGTTACCTAGAAGTTGATAACACATGCAGTAACAAGTAAATTATTATGTGCAACGATTAGCCTATAGTGCCTCCCCATTTCATTCAACAAGGCTTAGATTCTCATTATAAAGTTCATTAAGATAGTGAGTATTTATGGGAAGAAAGGGATACAATCTAGGCTTGAGCTATTTGGAACCAAATAAGCCTCATACAAAGCCTACCCAAAACAACTGCAACAAATTCAAACTTTACTAGTAGATATTTTAAATATCTTTTTGAGTTGACCCAAATAAATTTATCATTTAGTAGAAGTTACCATTTTAAAGCCTAATGGAAAATTGGAAATTGAAAATTATGAAAAAGACCTTGTAAGGTTGTTTGTTGAAGATAATTTGTGCTAATTTATTATTAAATCGTAGTTTGTAAGGTATCAAAATGACTTGAAAAGGGAAAGACAAGGAAGATGATCTACATTGCATTCACTTAAATTTTTGACTTTGTCTGGGCCATTCTTTCTTAAAACATAATAATTGGTTTTTAGTGTTGTATGTGTTATAGGCATATATAAAATCCGTCTGAGCTCAAGGTAGACTACAGGTACATTCTCTAAAGCATCCATGTAGATAATGGTATAATGATTCATATTTTGGGCTTTACAACCTCACCATAGCATATCTTATCAATTTAAATCATAATATGGCATTTTCTACGAGTTGTCAACTGAAATATATTCCATAGTAGAAACTAGAATTTGAAAATGAATACTATCAATTATTCTTTTGTAATTTGAGACTTTGAGTTTGATGTAGCTAGTCTTTTCATAGTTTTTAGCGTAGATGAAATGTATAATTTTGTTGGATACGCTCTATTTTTCATTTTTTTCAGTTTGATTTTTTAATTTTCACTATGTTGGAAAATAAATTAATTATTGTCCAACTACCACTGTCGTCACCAAAACTTCCAGCACCATCCAACCTGCCACAGTCCCATCCAAAATGTTCTCATTTTATGATTACAAAATGCTGGAGTATTCTAAAGACCTCTATTTATAGAGGAAGTTGTAATGTTTTGAGTATCAGATCTTTGTGATCAATAGAGGGTTCTCCATTGGTTTCTCCTCTGTGTGTTTCCTCTTTGCATTGTTTTTGCTCTATTTTTTCAATATGGTATTAGAGCCATAAGGTTCAGGATAGTGGGTTTGAGGAATAGTGAGAAAAATATTGCAAGTGAGAGAGACTAGTGGTGTGTGGCTTCTGTAATTGGCGTAGAGTGTGTTGAAGGTGTCACTACCCATAGTGGAAACTCTTGCTAGTTGTGGAGACATTTGCGTGAAGTAGAGACAACTATTAGAGGTGAAGTTCCCAGATCAGAGAATTCAAAAAGCTTTTATCACAGCCAAGGTTGTAGATCGTTGGTGAAGAATTTAAAAGGGTGCTTGTTGTTGAAATGGAAATTGTAGTAGTTGGTGCTTTGGGGTTTCTTCCACTTGCAGAAAGGAGCACCAATCAAAGAAACTAGTAAGTTGCAAAACCGCAGCTCTATCATGTCAATCAAGGAAAATCATATAAGTTTGAAGTGTTTTTTGGCAACATAAAAAGAAAAGAAGTATGTGTTTGGTGTTGGGAATCTCCCCTATGTTGTCTCTGCCCCTGCCCACTTTACTTGAGTAAATAGTTTGGGTTGGAGGTGAGAAAATTTTCTTATCTAAATGTGCCATAGTTTTAAATTGGTATATTCTTCAAGTTGAGATACCCCTCAAGATATCAATGTTTTCATTTTGTAAAGTGATTGATAGTATTTGGGAGGCTCTTGAAAAAAGGCCAATTCCAAATAATGTGCCATCACAAAGTCAAAGAATGTATTGTACCTAATTTATTGTAAGGGGTGCATTATTGGTTGTACCCGACACCTTGGAAGTTTTTGGTTTGACTTATTGATGAACCATGTATCCAAAAAGGAGTCCTATAGAATTGGCGAGTAGACTGGCTGGGTACCCATGTATCTAAGTAGATAGATTTCTTTTCATATGGACTCAATAAACAATTTTGATGTAGGTACAGAAAGAGAAAAGAAAAGATAAAAGCCCAGAGTGATGATGGTTTCCCCGTAATGATGATTTGTGGTCATTAGAACCACTTTGGTTCATGGTAAGCCTTAAACCACTTTCTTATGTGAGGTTTGTGGTGAGCTAAAAACATTTGAGTGCAACGTTTGTGGTGACTAAAAAAGTACTTCAAACTTGCACATTAGTTAGGGGTAATCCATGAAAATCCAACAGTGATTGGGGAAACAAGGTGAAGAATTGGATAAGTGATTATAAATGGGTACCTAATAAGGCTTTAAGCTGGGACCCATCATTTCTAAATTATGAGGGGATATCTTAAACAATTTGACAATTAATTTATGGGGGGATGTTGGAAAATAAATTAATTACCGTCCAACTACCACTGTCGACACTAAAACTTCCAACACCGTCCAACCTGCCACAATGCCATCTAGAATGTTCTCATTTTATGATTGCAAAATTCTAGAGTATTCTAAAGACCTCTATTTATTGAGGCAGTTGTAATGGCTTGATTATTAGATCTTTATCTGATCTTTGTGATCAATAGAGGGTTCTCCATTGGTTTCTCCTCTGTGTGTTTCCTCTTTGCATTGTTTTTGCTCTATTTTTTCAATTCATTATTTATGCATCAAATAAAGATGGAGTAAGAATGCTAATAATAGTGAAAGATGTTGGAAACAATTAAAAATGTTATGCCTTGCAGGAAACTCCAGTTGCCCCTCCCAGTTGAGTGCCAAAGTGTTTGAGGTTCTAGATATGATCCTGATCCTTTGAGATCTATTTTAAAATGCCCAATAAATTAGGTTGTTCTCTTAATCATCATGTGCCTTTCTAAAAGCATCATGACATTTCCAGCCCATTTATAGGGCAACACAAAAAAAACTACCGAACCATACAAAAAGATGAAGGAAGTTATCACATTGTGTACTGACATTCCATAATAGAATAAGCAAATTACCAATGTTGCAATTAAATTATTAAAGTAAATCATCTCCAAAAACCATAACATAATTTTTTTTAATTACTCATAATAAAAATCAATACCATTGGAAAGGTACTATTTATAACCGGTATCTTACAACAAGTTAAATATACACATTTTATGAAATACACTTTTACCTTCAATTCTAATGGTCTCATAAAAATGTCATTAAAATCTAATGGGCTTGGCAAAATAAATCTTTTGATATGCTATTGTAAGCTATAACTTTTGCCTTTCAAATGCGAAAAAAGTTTGACAACCAAGACAGTTTCACAGTACAATAGATTCTTGTAACAGTAAAATTATTCAATAACAAATTATCCTATTTATTGTGAAAACATTTAGGTGAAATGACATTGGAATCAATTATGGTAAACTCAAAAATAAATCACTAAATTCTACTGGTCTCATAAAATAAATCATTCAACCTATGATTGTGAGCTATATTTTTTGTCTGTCAAAAGCAAGTCCATTCTGACGACCAAGACAATGTCATAACATAATAGCTTGTTATCATTATTAAAATATTCAATAATAATGATCCTATTCAATACAAAAAATATTTAGGTGATATGAAACTATTTCTTTAGACTTAAATCTATCACTACATTCCCAATCATTGAAGATAAAAGGAAATTTCAGTTCAATGAAATGCATGTTTGGCAAATAAACAAAAAAAGCTTCTAATTTGTAGGCAACAAATAGAAAAATGAGAGGAGTATTGCCCCACATGTGAAGAGAGTCATGAAAAGAACAACCAAATAACCATAAGGTTAAAAGGGAAAATGTATAATTTGACAATAATCGTCAGACTGGTAGGAAAGTTAAAAATAAAGCCCACAATTCAAATAAGATAAATAATAACTAAATAAACCCTAAAACCAAGGAAAACAAAGATGAGTAATATTGCATCAACTCCAGTTGTAGAAATTCAAATTAACAAAATAATATAAGATGCACCTAATCCATTAATATTATTTAAAAATCAACACACAACTATCATTAAACATGATTAACCATCCGAAGAGCTCTGAAAGAAGTAAACAACGCTAAAGTTGAGGGAAAATATATAATTTGACTATGGCTATAAGATTGGTAGGAAAATTGAAAACAAAACCACAAATTCAGACTATAAATAAATAGATTGAGATTCTATTTCTGGAGTTGTACCCTTGCCATAATATTTAAAGAAAATACACTATGAAATTCAATTGCTAGAAACATTTAAAAAAATAGACATCAAACTTGAAATACAAAGGACTTGAATACCTTGAAATACATCCAGTCAAGTTGATTGAACAATTTCCATAATGAAGATGGGGTTTAAAACAAACTGGGTGTTTAAGCCAAGCGTCAATATCTGCCCTACTAGAGCAAACTAAAGCATGTTACTAATGGAACTAAAAGTCCACTATTTTTCACTTTTAGGCATTATTTCCATGATCTAGTAATGAAAACTTAAAAAATCCTATAGACATGGAAATCCAGAGACTAACCTATAGGTGTTCATGCAGAGTGGATCAATTGAGCTATCAATCCTAGGGTTCTTAAACTTTGAAGTCATAACCTACAGTACATTTACACTAAATTAAGAGAAAATCAATAATAATCACCTAAATTCTAGGTGGAAATTTTAAAACCTAACAATTTATTGCAAATAATGCATCGTTAAACCCCAAAATTCAAGGAAAAATGATGAAAGGCCGACTATGCCAGCCTAGGGTTAAACACCCATTGTTCTCCTCCACTTTGTAACCTTCCTCACTTGGAAAAAAGAGTAAGAAACATGCTTACCTGCTTAAATGCATTAGACCCCAAATGCATGGATCTGAATGTAGCATTATTAACTATTGTTCAATATCTGGTGGCAAATTGCAAGCTTCAAGGGAAGAAAAAATGGTGGAATAGTAGTGCAGGGCCTTTGTGAATCGGTCAAGAAAAATGGGTCTATTTTGATCAACTTCCTACTCTACTAATGTTATTATTTTGGGCTTGAGGCTTCTTACCATGGTGAGAACTTGATCGATTGAAGATGATTTCCATGTTGGGTAATCGTCAATGAGGCAGTGTAGTTGGAGGATGGAGTTAACAGCCACAACTTCAACCCTGGGCTTGATATCCAATATCCATGGCTTTTGGTTACTGAGATTTGAATCCACACAACTATGGAAAGAGAATTCAACATTAATGGATTCAACAAGGTGGGAAAGTTTCATGCCAAACTCTTGAATAACATATGATCCATTAGGTTGGCTTGGCTCGATTCCACTGAGTCAAAATGCCAGCAAACCACCTAGGCAGAGGGGTAAGGCTTGTATAAGTGTAGACCATTGCATTCCCTGCTTGAGATTGTAGTCTATGATGTGAACCCACTTGTGATTTTTTTGGAATTTATGGAGCTTCCATGGAAGCTTCAAGACATGGAAGAAAAATACAAATGAAAGCATAGATCGTCAAGAAAGGAGGCACGCAGGAAGCTTCCAAAATTGCCTTATGAAGCTTTTAAATTTTTTTAATTATTTTTTATAATAAAGCAACCAAAGCAAGGGGGTTGACCCGTTACAAGAAGAAAACTAGCACAAAGCTTGTAACCACTTACATCACATAACCAGTCACAACCCACCCCAGTCAATGCCCTTTTTAATCATAAAAAAATAACTATCCCATTCACGCCACCCCACAAAATAGGAACTTAAAATCCCACCCCTAAAAGCTCAATCAATAGTTATCCAGTGGTAAACAAAAATTATATACCTACCATAAAAGTTATAGAGACCCAGTCTTACCAAAAGACTGTAAGTAACCCAACTACCAACAAAAGTAGTGAAATAACCATCACAATAGCTTAAAGTTTTAACCAGGCCCTTAGGGGCCAACCACCAAGAAAATTATTTTAAAACCATCAAAAAGAAACAAAGAAAATCATTTGGGGTTATTTCCCCTTAAGCTTATCAACAACTTAAAACAATCCTCCGCTAGGAACTAAAACAACTTCTCGTCGTCCTGCACCATCTTCGAGTCCTTCTGGTTCACATATTTCAGAAAATGTAGAGTCGTGGCTACTGAGTGCATGACTTTCACAACAAATTTTGCAAGTGTTGTGAAGCTCATATTTAGGTCATTAACCTTACCTTCTAGTCTCTGCATGGCCTCCCTCATCTATTGAATTTCCACATTTTAGTCCTCCTTTCTGATCTCTAAGATACCAGTTGTGACCTCCTCTTTCCCCTTAGTGTAACCCGCATCAACCTTCAGACTATTCTTCTTCCCACACAAGCCAACTGGCGAAGTGATAGTAAGAGGAGAGCCCTTCTTGTCCACCCTAGATTCCTTTTCATAGATAAAACCAAGGTGTTTAATTTGAAGTTGGCTGACACATGGGTTGAATCCATACTCCTTTCTCCTCCTGCCATAGTCGAGGTACTTTTTCCCTTACCCGTGCCAAAGTTGTCTTCCTCCTTAGCCTTTTTCCTCTAATTTTTGTTTTGTTTTTGTCTTCCTTCTTCACTTTTTTCTCTTCTTCATCCTCCCAGACTCCAAATCCTCTTCCTCCTCCATAATGTTATTTTTTCTAACCTCTTTCTCATTCAATTGGGAGTTTTTGGCAATTATGTGGGACCTTCTCTGACTTTCATTATCTCTGTTATTTGAATCATCAATATTAATTTATTCCTCCCAATTGTCCACATCGGGACTAGGGTTTTTAGTTTTCTTTCCCGGGGAGGTGAGGATCTTAGAGGAAGAGGTTGGGGGGAACGAATCACCTCAGTCTCCTTAGGTTCATCAGTAGGGTTAGGGATGGGTTCGTGTAAGGAGACAAATCTAGGAGGGAAAAGGGCCCGGTAAAAATTATACAATAGGAGAATTAACCCCTAATGTAGAATACAATTTTTTTTTCCATAGCCATCTTAGCCCTCATATCCAACACCAACACTTCCATAGAATGAAGCAGGAAGAAGGGGATAGAAATTTCTTCATTATACCATAAATGATTTAACAGAGGGAAGTGGTAATTGTAATAGGTCCCAAATCTACCCTCCAAAGTTAAATACTTCATAGTTATAAGACATACCTCATCCCATGGCTCCAATAGCTCATCCTGTTTGAAACCCCCATGAAAATGGACATGCTTATCTATCTTCTTGAAGAATCTATTCACGTTGGTGTCATCCATTCTTTTTGTCACCTTCTTCCATTTTTGTCCCTCCAAAGAGAGCCCCTTGGCCTGAGCAATAACCTCTTCATTCATTTCGAAGGTGATGCCATTAATGGTTACCTTCTGATCCTCCCAAGTATCCACCAGCTGCATGGAAATGATCTCATCACTACCCTCCATGGCTTTCATGTAAGGTAAAAATCCAACCTCCTTAAGGTACATCACATCACATTAGTTCTTGAGGAAACTATCCTCAATATTTGGCGGGTCCACCCTGACCATATCTCCCCCCATATCAGCACTAGAGTCTGAATTCTTCCCCTCTTCCTCTAAATTCATAGACATCCCAACCCAATACCTAGCTCTGAGCAACTCAAGCCAATATCTCCTCTAGCTTAGACTATCATTACGAGAGTTCAGACTCGCACCAACAATAGAAAAAAACAATAAAATCACACCACCCTTCTTAATTTTGAAAAGACACCAACTCAAGCAAGTGAGCATACCATTCACATGTAAAGCCTTTAAAAATAATAATAAAATCCCTTAAATTATAATGATTACAATTCTCGGGCAAGAAATCATAAAAGTCGACAGTCTTTTCACTTGCCACGAAGAAAATGCAAATCCCAATGCAATCTTTTCTCTTAAGCTTCCCCATATGGCCATCAAATCTAGAGATAATGACCCTTCTTAACCCATAATTAATATTATTCATTCTGCCACCTTTCCAAATTTTAAAATTTGAATTCCTGTAGCCTCCCGAAATCCTAGTGGCTTCCCTATCCAACCAATAAAAAGATTTGGATTTGTACCCCATGGTTAGGGATGGTAATTTTGTTCCCTCCCAATGAGATTTTTCTTGTGCGCCATGAGAGACCCCATTCTTATCCAACTCCTATTTCCATTGGTAGTTATCCCTTTCATAGCCAGCGCATCTGCCACAACAATACCCTCCCTATAAATATGCTTTAATTCAAAATCCTCCGGTCTCGGGAGAAGCACCCAAATGTCATGTAGCAAATTTGACATTTTCAAGTTGGTCTTGTAGTTACCTTTAACCATTTCAACCACAATTTTTGAATCCCCCTTGATGATTAACTTCCTAATACCTACCAACACAACTTTAACTCCCCAGAGTAAATCCAAAATCTCAGCAACATTATTGGAGACTTTCCCCAAATTAACAACATAGGAAATAATCATCGACTCCCCATGCCAGTCTCTAATTATTCCTCCCCCAGCCACCGTCCCATTACCAACAGTCCCATCAAAATTGAGCTTGTGAAACTGTCCAGGTGGGGGAGACCAACATGTATTTCTCCTGGCCAACACATTAGAATTGTCAAAATCATAAAAGGAGTTAGAGAGTTTCCACTTCCTAGCCAACTTACAATCCTCCTTATTAGGGGAGGAGGGAGGAGCTGGGTAACTTCAATCTACAGACCTCCAGGTTCTCTACCAGCAGATTGACCGCAACCTTGACAACACCATCAACAACACTTTCCTCCCCTCAAAACACCCTATTGTTTCTTTCTTTCCAGAGGCCCCAGTACACATGGGGGGATCAAGATCTAAAGGGCATGTATGAGGGGGTGATAAGAGGGGTACCCCCAGTTAAGGATAAACTGAGATAAGTTCTCCATGAAAACCCAATTCAGGCCAAAGTTTTCCATAATTCTTGACCAAACTGCAGAAGCATAAAGGAAATGAATAAGAAGATGATTTATGGTCTCTTCCTTATTCTTACATAAAACACACCAGTTAACAATCGGGATACCCCGCCTCTGTAAATTATCCAGGGTCAGAATCTTCCCATGCATGGCAGTCCATGAGAAGAAATTAACCTTAGGTAACAATTGGGAGTTCCAAACCTTTTTCCACAAATTCTCATCCACCACAATATTATAAATCAACAAGTAAGCTGACTTGATTGTGAGTTCTCCTAAAGCATTGTGGCACCAAATAGTTCTATCTTTAATCTACGAGAGAGGGATTTTGATTTCCTCCAACATCATCTGAATTTCCCACACTACCTGATTCACTTGTGGATGACCTTTATAAGCCTCCACCAACTTATTCCATTTCCTATCATGATTTATATAGTTATTCACCTTTCTCCCAAAAAATTCTTGAAGGTGATCCTTAATGTGGCAATACTTGCCCATCCCAAGGGGTTTATCCTGGATTCACTAGTCTTCCAAGAACCTAATCCTATTGCCTTTACCAAGGATCCATTCCATCCCCATCCTCAGAATGCTCCTACTTTTAGAGATGCAATTCCATATCTTTGATCCCGCCGATAATCCTTGACCATATATAATGTCAGTAAATTGGGAGGAATTAAAGTACTTTGCCTTCATTATTCTGCACCAATCCACAGAGTTCCTCATCAACTTCCATCCTACTTTAGAAAGAAAGGATTTATTCAGATCTTTTAGGCATCTCACTCCAAGACCACCTTTATCCTTAGGCTTACAAACGGTTTCCCAGCTTACTAAGCTCATTCTAGCCTTTTCCTCTACCCCTGTCCATAATTTTTTTTTTGGATTCTCTCAATTTTCTCTGCCATCTTGTCAGTTATTTTAAATAAAGATAAAGAATAAACCGGTATACCTTGAAATGCAGCAGAAAGCAATTGAAGTTTTCGTGCACTACTCAAAATCTTTCCCTTCCATCCAGCCAACTTCTTCTACATCTTCTCTAGAATTGGTTGGAAACCTCTTTAACCTTGAGTGGGAGGCCTAGGTAAGTATCAGGATGCTCAGCCCTAGTACAACCAATACTCTCAAAAACCATATGTTGAATTTGGGCGTCTGTGTTAAAGAAGTATATTTTGCATTTACATTAGTTGATTTGTTGTCCAAAAACCACCGCATATTCATTCAATGCTTTCTTCCACTCCCTAGCTTCAACAACCGAGGATTTCCCAAATTAGAACATGTCATCAACAAATTGTTGGATGACCTCTGTGGGAAGAGTAGATGCCAACTTAATCCCTGAAACTTTTCCTTTGTCATTCAAGTCAATAAAGTTCCTGGCCAGTACCTCTGCCACCATAAGAAACAAATAAGGTGAGATTGGGTCTCCTTGCCTGGGGCCTTGCTCTGAGATAAAAGAGCCCTATAGAGAACCATTGACCAGCACAGAAAACTCATCCATTTTCACCACAACCTTTATGATCTTTATAAATATTTCATGAAATCGATATCTTCTCAGAACCTCATACATAAGATCCCAATACACTTTGTCATAAGCCTTAGAGATATCTAGTTTCAGAGCCATACCTGGGTTTCTAATTTTTTCCATAGAATGAATCACTTCATGGGAGGTAATCACTGCATCCAAGATTTTTCTACCAGGGACAAAACCCTTTTGGTTTGGTTTTATGATTTTGTTTACGAGTGATTTTATTCTATTGGCCAGAATTTTGGAGAAGATCTTATAAACAATGTTGCATAGACAAATAGGATGAAATTCCCTTAGGCATTTTGGGTCTAGAATTTTAGGCACCAACACAATATAAGTATTGTTTAATTCTTCATAATAATCCCTATTCTAACAAAATCTCTTGCAATGTGCATCAAATCATATTTGACCACCTCCCAATATTGCTGGAAAAAAGCAGGAGGAAAACCATCTGGGCCTGAAGCCTTGTAGGCTCCCATAGAAAATATGACATTTGTCACCTCCTCCTTAGTGACTTGGCGAAGCAGCTCATCATTGTCCTTATGCATTATGACCGAAGTAATGGCCTCCAATAGTTTATTCCTCACATCAGTAGAATCCCCTCTAACCAGACATATGTAAAACTCTTTAAAGAACTCAGGAACATATTTACCCATCTCTTCCTCCTCAACCAACTCCATATCTTCATTATTAATGAAGGACTTAATATTTTTCCTTCTTTTGTGCTTGGAATCAGATCTATGAAAAAATCCGAATTCCTATCTCACTCCTTGAACCATTGGATCCTCAACCTTTATTTCCAATAGATTTATTCTCTCTTCAGATTCTCCCTCCATTTCAATCTCCAAGTTTCCTCATCATTGTGCATATCCCAGGAGGCATTACCCATGACCATCCCCAATTGGAATTGTTTAAGTTTCTCCTCTATCTCCTTATTACACTTGAAAATGTCTCCAAAGGTTGACTTGTTCCAAAAATGAGCCTCCATCTTGATTATTTTTAACTTCTTAGAGACCCAAAACATGGTCATGCCTTTGACAGGAGTATTCCACCATCTCAAGATATAGTCTTTGAATTTTGGGTGGGATTGCCACATAATATCATAGCGGAAAGGGCAAGGCCTAGTCCCCACCTTATCCACCCAGTTAAGAACAAGGGGAGAGTGATTAGACACCGTTCTGGGCAGAAGGGAGAGAGACACCGAAGGTGCCATGTTCCATCCTGCCAAAATCATCCATCTGTCAAGTCTCACCTGGATAAGATGTTGAACATGCCTATTGTTAGACCAAGTGAACGCCAGACCTTAGAGCTCAATATCAATAAAGTCATTAGTCCTCATAAATTCTACCAGATCATGCATACTATTAGTATAATCATGGGTACCTCCCAGCTTCTCTGAGGGATACCAAGGGGTATTGAAATATCCAACACACATAATAGGGTACCTATAATATGAACTAATAAGGTTGGAAATTTCCTCCCAAGTTCTACTACAACCAATCCTAATATTTGGGGCATAAATATTGTACATATACCATGAAACATGACTCCACTTAAATAAGACCACCAGGTAATTATGAGAAAAATCCACAACAACACCCAATAACTTACCCAGATTCCAAAGGGTAGCAACACCATCCGCCTCGCTATAAAAGAATGCCACCCTAGGCCAAATCTTATCCACCAAGTTGGAGAAAGTCTGAAATGACATTTTAACTTCCTGGGACAAAACTACATCAATCTTGAATTCCATAATATACTTCTTGAATGCGTACTATTTCTGGGGGCTATTCATACCCCTCAAGTTCCAGGATAGGAACTTCATTTCTTACTTTTCTGTGACTCCTCTAGGGTTAATTCTCTTCCATTTGCAATTCCCCTAGCTACCTCCTTGGTTCTCAACAATCGACCCATGGACCTACCCACTTTGGACTCATTTCCCACATCCTCTTTCTTTCCACATCTATTCTTACGCTTTGGCTCCAACTAGTCCAAAACACTCCCACTTTGGGAGGAAGGAGTTGACTTAGTCAGTGGCTTACTATTCTCCGATAGTATAGGTGGTGGAGAAGCGAAGCCACTACACGTCTTCACTAGGAGAATCTCTGAGCCGCCCCATCATCCTAGTTTTCCTACCTCCATCATACTTCCTGCCCTTTTTGATTTACCTATTTCACCTTCTTCACCATTGTCTGATACCTTAGTGAGGCTTCTTTGTCTTTGTTGAGCTCATAATTTCCTCCAGGACCTTGTTCAAAGGGATTTCCCCTTCTTCTAGAGTCATCTCCCCTCTGTTCATTACTTTCTTTCATTGAATCTTTGCCTTAGGGGTTTTTAGGAGATCCATCAATCCCTCCAAATCAGGATAAGACAAGATTTCTTCAGCATCTTCAATAGTCCCCTGGGTTTTGGAAACCTCCAACTCCTTTTCTCCCAATACCATCACCAGATCCCCTTGTTAGCACTGTACAATCTGCAAGAAATTTTGGTCTAAGTTATGAATGCCCTGCTATTTCTTGCTTTGTCCCTGAGCCCTAATTTCAAAAATTCTAGCCGTTGAACCAAAAAACTTTAAACCTTCATGAACTTGTTATAAAATTGTGTTACCTTTTCAAGCCACTTAAGTCTTAGATTTTCCCATGTGCGCTTTACTCTCCTAGTCTATCTCTTAGTCACGTAACCAAGATTGAATATTCTTTTCTATCTAGCCACTTAGTACGGACTTGTATCTCTTAATCTCCAAACAAAATGGAATATGCTCTTTCTATCTCAAGATTTCACGTGCATTTTTTATCTTGTTTCAATCCAGTGGCTCGCGCGTAATCTCTGAGAAAACCATGAGTTAAGATTTTCTTTCCGTGACTTTGAGACTTAGTTAGTCGCGTAATCTCCAGATTGAATCGAGGTCAAGGCAGGGTTTGCATTTTTCCTTCAGTCGTGAGATCTCCAGATGGATTCAGGGTTAACTTAAGAATCTCGAGATTAAGCCTGAATCATTGATCAGGTTCCTTTTAAGTTATGATCATGCGACTGGTGTGTAATATCATGAAGAATTGATCAAGTACAAAAGGATCACGAGACTTGGAGAGGATCATAGATCAGGATGAGTGGCTAGTGTTTAATCTCACAATGAATTTATGATGTCATGATATGTCTAGAGATCTAACACAGACCATAGATCTTGTTTAGATCATGTGCTTGGCATGAGATCTCAGAATGAACTCAAGGGTTAATTTTTTTATCTCGCGACTTGGAGATCTCTTCAGTCGCGTAATCTCGTAATGTCATCATGATCAAGGCAAGGTTATTTTTCCTACTTGGTCGCTGAATATCTGAATGTACCTGGGGTTAAGTTAATCTCTCGAGATTAAGCGAGAACCGTTGATGCATCGTTGATCGTATGGTCTACATTTAATCTCATAATGAAATGGTCAGGTACAGATATGTCTTGAGATTCAGCGCAGACCATCGATCAAGATCTCATCTTGTAGATGGTGCTTGATCTCGTAATGTAACTTGAGTTAGGAAAAACATTCCTCGACTTTGAGTTTCCTTCAGTCGCTAAATCTCCATATTTGATCATGTGGTTAAGATAGGTAAGTCAGATTTTAGGTGGAGTTCGCATGGAAGGATCATGGTCATTGATTCAAGAAAGATCTTATGCATGATGCTAAGTCTCTTAATAGACTTTGGGGTTAAAATATGTTCTGGCAACTTTGCATTTTCTTCAGTCGTTGAACCTCAGGATAGACTACAGTTAAGAACCTGATTCAAGTTAGTCAAGCATGGGTTGTCAGAGATCAAATCTGAACTATCAATGCAATTTTGATCTTAGGGTTGGTGCATGATCTCTCAAAGAAATGAGCAAGTACAAAATCATGTTGAGATCTAGCGTGAGGCGTAGATCTTGATCTAATCCTGTGGCGTGCACATAATCTTGGAGCTAACTCAAGGTAAAGAAAAATATTCCACAACTTCAAGTTTCTTTACTCGCGTGATCTCCAAATGACTTAAGGTTAAGTTAAGGTAAAGGTTGAGTCAATTTTACATAGATTTGACATGTTGTTGCCACGTGTTTCCAAGGATAGATGAATCAAAGGGCTGCCGGTAGATCTCGTGATAGACCCGAGGTTATGAAAAGTATTGTGAGATTCAGATATATAGTTATCTTTGAATCTCCAGATTTAATCAGGGCTAGGCATTTTCAAGTCAAAGTTGAAGAAAGGTTTTCCTGGAGTTGATCATGGTGATTGCTTGCTGGATGGTCCTATGGCATGCGTGTAATTTCCCAATATACCCAAAGTTAAAGAAATGTTCTCAAGACTTAGATATTTCTTCAGTCGCGTGATCTCCAAATTGATGCTTGACTCAGGTAAAGTTAATGTTGATCAGACTAGTTTAAATCAGGACCGTTAATGATGAGATAGATTAGAGTTCCTGCACTAAATCTATGAATGTAACTTGAGTTAAGTGAAATGATCAGCCACTTCAAGGTTTATTCAGTCACTGAATCTCGGGATAAACTACAGTTAAGAGCCTGAGTCAAGTTAGTCAGATAGTTTTGTCAAAAGAATGATCTAGACTGTAGATTCAAGAAAGATCTTATGGCTTGCACATAATCTCTAAACGTAACCCAAGTAAAGGTAAATGTTCAGCGACATGGAGATTACACAGTCGCACAATCTCCAGATAAAGTTAGAGTTTCAAGTACAGGTTAAAGGTAAGTTGAATCCTGAGGACAAAGATAGAGGTAAAGATCAATCAATTTCAATCTGATCTGATGACAGGTGTAAAGGCTTGAAGAAAAGGTGATCAAGATCTATCCATTGAGGGATTGCGCCTACGCGACGTGTGTCCAATCAGATCTTGTCCCTGGGTAACTTAAGAGGATCCATGATTATGTTTTAAACTGTGATAAGGCTCAATCTCGACTGTTGACAAGGATTTCCGCACCATCTATAGCCGTTAGGGTTGGAATATTTGAATATTTAAAATGTTTCTCAGAGTTTCAAGTGGTGGTGTTGTTTTCCAAGTTGTAGAGGTAGTTGGTGGATTGATTTGATCTTCTGGGTTGATTTATTGAAGTGGTATGGTGCTGAGGGGATGTTTTCTATTGACTATTAATACCGTGATAGTTTTAGGGTTTTCTATTCAAGATTGTATGCTCTTTGAAACCCTAGTCAGCTTCCTATCACTTCTGCATTAATGTTTCTAGTCAAGTGGCCATGGAGATCAAATTGTATTTTCAAATCTTTTAGAAAAAGATCAAGTCAGTGGAGAATTGAAGGATAAGTGTGAATCAGATTGCAAGAAGGACAGATGTCAATTAGACCTGAATTCTAGGGTTTACTTCTTCTATATCTATCCCTCTTTTCTCTATTTTAAGGGTTCCCAATTCTGTTCTGTTTGGGGGTTCTTCATTTCGTTCTGTCTAGTTTCTCTGCAAAAGTTCAAAGCAGGTTCCAAATGTGGTTCCTCTATATATATTTTCCCTCTTCTATGCATATAGGGTGTCCTTGTATCCTTTTTGTTTCAAGGAAGAACATCATTGTAATAGCTTTCTTATGAATGAAATTGAATACTGTTGTTTTGTTATCAAGATTGTCTTCATGTGTTTCTTGAATCATAGAGAATAAAGCATCAAGGGTGTTTTAGTCTTGTCTATTGTTGATAGGCAATAGAGTCATATAAGGAATGAATATGATTTAAGATTTGTCTTCAAGTGTGTATGAGTTGGAATATCAAGGGTATGCCAATCTTATCTTTTAGTGGATGTTGATTAATGTATTGTCTATTCCAGGGTCTCTTCCAAGGGGACAGTTAAATACTTTGAGTAGGTAATTGCATACTTGAATACACGGGTGGATTCTTAAGTAGAACTTGATTAATAGGATATGTCCTATGTAAGGCATATAGACATATCAGAATGCGATGTTTTCCTTTTTTCATGATCTTCCGTGCAATGTTATGTTTGACTTGGTTGCCCATTGGATAAGGCACTGGTCTATGAGAGATCTGGGGTATTTTAGAGATCCATTAATCAAATTATAAATTAAAAATAATTTCCCTTTCATGTTGTTTGAAAGAGTTGGGATAGTTTTAGTTTTTAGACATATTCTATGCAAGTGGGATACTGCATAAGATTTGATAAAACAGTAAGGTACTTATTACCTAAAGTTTTGAAATCTATTCCATAGTTATATATCTACAAGCTATTATTTTTCACAAAGGATTCATGTGTGTGCAGATTAGGTACTGCCCACCTGATCGATGTGGAGCTCAAAGTGTATAAGGTCTTAGAACCTTGTCAATTGGACTTGTTTCTTGTCTCCTTTCTGTTGAGGGTGTTGGGTTTGTGACCTAGGTTAGTAATCCCACAGACTGGTCTCTAAATATCATCTAGGAAAGGAGAGTGCAAGAAAAATCTTCAACAAATTGGATGCTCTACTGGGGACAGAGAAGTAAAAGCCTTGCTAAACCTTTTAAAGAATCTTTGGTGTTCTACTGTTTATACCATTTGACCCATCCGAGTCACCAACAAATTGGCGACTCTACTGGGGAAAGAATAGTGAGGTTTTTAACCTTATCAGGGAGACTTTGGTATAAATAAACTAAATCAATTTTGAGAGAGAGTTAGCCCATCCGAGTCACCAAAAAATTGGCGACTCCGCTGGGGAGAGAGATATAAAACCTGATTTGAATCTCTTGGACAAATTGTTAAATCCAATATTTAGATGGAGATAATCAGTCCAAGAGTCAAAGAAAACATATAAACTCATTTGGGGATAAGAGAGCTTTGTTATCTGTTTAGTCAAAATATATCCCAGAGTGATATGATTGTTATAAAGTCATATGCTACAAAGAAGTATTCCTTTTATTCAAAGTGATCCAAGATTTGTTTGGTTTGTCATTGCAACAATGTCTGAAAGTCCAACTTCTTCATAGATATATTTATATTATCTCACAAAGTGGTGAGTGGCAACTCTGAGTTCTCTGATTTGTACCAATGTGCATGTTTGAAGAAAGGCTACAAAGAAGGTGGACTGGCAGTGATAGAGGTAGCAGATGTTTGTACTCTTATGACTACAACATAGTCAAGGTAGGAATCAATATGAGACCCTATTTGTGGGGTGTGTTGATATTTTTCTAGTTTTGAAGAAGGTCAGAGTGGGGTGAAGTGATCTCAGCTAATTCAAATTTGTCCTCAGCAAAGAGGTGGTGAATCTACCAAAGATTTTAATGTGATTTGAAGGTGACTTCAGATCAAGTATTTTTGTAGCTACTCCAATACATCTAGGTATTTCTCAAGGTAATAGATTTGTTTCCTTATTAAGTGGTCTAAGAACTAAAATAAAGAACAAGGTGTGTTAAGAGGTTTGCATGTTTCAAGTTTCAAAATTGCATTTTGCAAAATTAAGTGGGAGCATGTATTAGTTGAGAAATGGAGGACACAAAGGTTAGAGATTCTGCTATGTCCAATTGTGGAGGATTTATGCCTGATCTTGAAGAGGTTCTTGCAGATAACAAAATTTTAAAACAAGAGCTGCAAGAACAAGTTATTTTGTCACTACAAAGAAGAATTAAAAGATTTGTGGGAGAATCTACACTTATTTTTTATATGAGGTTTTCTGCTGCAGTGGAGGAGTATGTTATTCCTTTCTATCATGAGGAGTTTGTTTGTGTTAGTTTATTTGTGGAACTTTGTTTTCCCAATTCAATCTATTGGCCAATCTCCTTGAGGGTAGAATATGTTTTGTCTACCAGGAAATGGATAGAAAATGTTAAAAATCCTAAGTCTGAGATTGCACATGAGGTTGTGCTTAGTGATAGTCTCTGAGAATGATAAAAACCAGAATAACAGAGATGAGTCTAGTTGGGATGATGTCTCTTACAATCATAATAATGATAATTTTTCTCATAATGGAGTAAAGGATAAGGATAGTGAAAGTTATGAATATGAAATTGATGTTGATGGTTCTATAAGGGATGATTTATCTTATGAAACTAATAGTTATTCTCACCAATTAACAATAAATACCTATGATAAACAAGAGGATCGCATTAATCAAAATGTAGGTTGTTGTTATAATGATTCAAATGAGCTTCAAGGTATTGATGAAGGGGTATGCATTCCTTTATCAGGTTATGATGAATCCACTGATTTTTTAGTTTTGAATCACAAAAGTACTCCTTATCAGTATAGGGAAGAGGATATGTGTGGTCAGCAAGGAAACATTGATGGTATAAATGAAAATGTAGCTCCTGACTGCATATCAGAAATGGATGAAAGAGATGACATTGTTTCACTTCATAGTGAAAATTTTTTTGAGTTCCTAACTTGTGAATATCTCAGATGTTCAGGAAGGGATAGCTCAAAGTTTTTATATCCAACACACATTGATTTTGACAAAGATTTTATATCAGGTAATCCTGATTGTGACACGTGTGTTTCTGATTCTCCTTGTACTTTTATGTCATTAGGCTACAACAAAATTGAATATGATAGATCAGATGATGAAAGCATTAGTGTATTTTCAGACTCAAGAAAGGATGAAGAGTTTCCTGGTTTATTTTCGAGTACTGATTGGGATTATTATGTGAACTATGAATCTGTATCAGATTCTAAATATTTTATTGAATCATTTCAGGATGATCTTTCAGTTGCTCAAGGTATGCATAAGCTTGATGATTATGTGGATAGGTTTTCTCCCTCCAACAAACAAGAAGATGGTTTGTATAAGGTTTATAATTTGCACGCAAGTTCTTTGGGGAACTTTGATATAGTTATGCAAACCATTGACAAAATAATTTTTGATGACTCCAACTGTGGAACAGAAGATGATTGTAATAACTATCAGTTGGAGGATTTTTTTTTATAAGTGTGACAATGCAAGCAATAAAAAATGTTCTAAGGGTTTTGAATCTTTCAGTAACCATGATTGGCATTGGTCACATAATGTTTAGTATTTTCAAATAGGGCCTGATTTAAAATTTTTGAATCAAGGCACAGATATTGAAGGTATGTTTTATAAGCTATTCAAAAATATTAATATGTTTAATCATTCAGATGACAACTATGTTTCTACCTTGTTTCCAGTGCTAAGAGAAGAAGGTTTTATGTTTGACAGAAGCAAGCTACAACATAAATTTCATGATGGTTGAGGGCCATCAAGCCTGGTTTGATTTCTTTCAAATCAGGAGAAGAGGTGCATATGTAATATGACTCTGGTAAGCAATGTATATATCTGTATAAAGCTTCCAGCTTTTTCTGCTTTAGGTGTGTTTGATTTAGGGTTTCATTTTTTTGTCTTGGTCTGCTCTTCTTAGAGATCTGGAATCTAGTGTTGATCTTGCACTAAACCTTCCCCAGTCGGAGCCTATGTTAGCACTATAAAATCTATAAGAAATTTTGGTCTAAGTTATGAATGCTATTTATTGCTCTGTCCCTGAGCCCTAATTAGAAAAATCTAGCCGTTGAACCAAAAAACTTTAAACCTTCATGAACTTGTTGTAAAATTGTGTTACCTTTTAAACCCACTTAAGTCTTAGATTTTCCCATGTGCACTTTATTCTCCTAGTCTATCTCTTAGTCGCGTAACCAAGACTGAATATTATTTTCTATCTAGCGACTTGTCACGGGCTTGTATCTCTTAATCTCTATAAAAATGGAATATGCTCTTTCTATCTCAAGATTTCACGCGCATCATCAATCTTGTTTCAATCTTGTGGATCACGCATAATCTCTGAGAAAACCATGAGTTAAGCTTTTCTTTCCATGATAGCAAGACTTAGTTAGTCACGCAATCTCTAGATTGACCCAAGGTCAAGGCAGGGTTTGCAATTTTCCTTCAGTCATGAGATCTCCAGATGGATTCAGGGTTATGTTAAGAATCTCGAGAATAATCTTGAATCGTTGATCGAGTTCCTTTTAAGTTATGATCATGCGTCTGGCGTGTAATCTCATGAAGAATTGATCAAGTACAGAAGGATTGTGAGACTTGGCGAGGATCGTAGATCGGGATGAGTAGCTAGTGCTTAATCTCACAATGAATTGATGATGTCATTATATGTCTGGAGATCTAGCGTAGACCATAGATCTTGTTTAGATCATGTGCTTGGTGTGAGATCTCAGAATGAACTCAAGGGTTATGTTTTTATCTCATGACTTGGAGATCTCTTCAGTCACGTAATCTCATATGTAATCATGGTCAAGGCAAGGTTATTTTTCCTACTTGGTCGCTGAATCTATGAATGCACTTGGGGTTAAGTTAATCTCTCGAGATTATGTGAGAACCATTGATGTAGAGTTGATCGTATAGTTCACGTTTAATCTCACAATGAAATGGTCAGGTACAAATATGTATTGAGATTCATCACAGGCCTTCGATCAAGATCTCATCTTGTGGATGATGCTTGACCTCATAATGTAACTTGAGTTAGGCAAAACATTCCGCGACTTTGAGTTTCCTTCAGTCGCTGAATCTCTAGATTTGATCACAGTTAAGATAGGTAAGTCAGAGTTTAGGTGGAGTTTGCACAAAAGGATCATGGTTGTTGATTCAAGAAAGATCTTGTGGATGGCGCTAAGTCTCTGAATAGACTCTGGGGTTAAAATATGTTCTGGCGACTTGGTATTTTCTTCAGTCACTACATCTCAGGATAGAATATAGTAAAGAACCTGAGTCAAGTTAGTCAAGCATGGGTTGTCTGAGATCAAAACTGAACCGTCAATGCAATGTTGATCTTCGGGTTGGCGGATGATCTCACAAAGAAATGAGCAAGTACAAAATTATGGTGAGATCTAGCGCGAGGCGTAGATCTTGATCTGATCGTGTGGTGTGCGCGTAATATCAAAGCTAACTCAAGGTAAAGAAAAATATTTCATGACTTTGAGTTTCTTCAGTCGCGTGATCTCCAAATGACTTAAGGTTAAGTTAAGGTAAATCCCAAGTCAAGTTTCTAGAGATTCGACATGGTGTTGCCATGTGTTTCCAAGGACAAATGAATCGAAGGGCTAGCGCTATATCTCATGATAGACCTGAGGTTATGAAAAGTATTGCGAGATTCAGAGATATAGTTATCTTTGAATTCCCAGATTTAATTTGGGTCAGTCATTTTCAAGTCAGAGCTAAAGAAAGGTTTTCCTGGAGTTGATCATGGTCATTTCTTGCTAGATGATCCTGTGGCATGCGTGTAATCTCCCAATACACCCAGAGTTAAAGAAATGTTCTCGAGACTTAGAGATTTATTCAGTTGCGTGATCTCCAGATTGATGCTTGACTCAGGTAAAGTTAATTCTTATCAGACTAATTTAAATCAAAACCATTGATGATGAGATAGATCAGAGGGCCTACACTAAATCTCTGAATGTAACTTGAGTTAAGTGAAATGATCAACAACTTTGAGTTTTATTCAGTTGCTGAATCTCAAGATAGACTACAGTTAAGAGCCTGAGTCAAGTTAGTCAGACATGTTTGTTGAAGGAATGATCTGGACTATTGATTCAAGAAAGATCTTGTGGCCTGCGCATAATCTCTAAATGTAACCCGAGTAAAGGTAAATGTTCAACGACTTCGAGATTCCACAGTTGCACAATCTCCAGATAAAGCCAGAGTTTAAAGTTCAGGTTAAAGGTGAGTTAAAGGCCGAGGACAAAGATAGAGGTAAAGATCGATCAGTTTCAATTTGATCTGACAACAGGCGTAAAAGCTCAAAGAAAAGGTGATCGAGATCTATCCATTGAGGGATTGCGCCTATGCAACACGTGTCCAATTAGATCTTGTGCCCGGGTAAATTAAGAGGATCCACGACTATTTTTTAAAACTATGATAAGGCTCAATCTAGACCATTGACAAGGATTCTCATGCCACCTATAGCCATTAGAGATGAAATATTTGAATATTTAAAATGTCTCTCAGAGTTTCAAGCGGTGGTGTTGTTTTCTAAGCTGTAGAGGCAGTTGGTGGATTGATCTGATCTTCTGGGTCGATTTATTGAAGTGGTATACTGCTGAGGGGATGTTTTCTATTGACTATTAATTCCATGTGATAGTTTTAGGGTTTTCTATTCAAGATTGTATGCTCTTTGAAACCCTAGTCTGCTTCCTATCACTTCTGCATTAATGTTCCTAGTCAAGTGGCCATGGAGATCAGATTGTATTTTCATATCTTTTAGAGAAAGATCAAGTCGGTGGAGAATTGAAAGATAAGTGTGAATCAGATTGCAAGAAGGACATATGTCAATTAGACTTGAATTCTAGGGTTTCCTTCTTCTATATCTATCCCTCTTTTCTATGTTTTAAGGGTTCTTGATTCCGTTCTGTTTGGGGGTTCCTCGTTCCGTTTTGTCTGGTTTCTCTAAAAAAGTTCAGAGTAGGTTCCAAATGTGGTTCCTCTTTATATATTTTCCCTCTTCTATGTATATAGGGTGTTCTTGTATCCTTTCTGTTTCAAGGAATAACATCATTGTAATAGCTTGCTTATGAATGAAATTCAGTATTTTTGTTTTGTTATCAAGATCATCTCCATGTGTTTCTTGAATCATAGAGAATAAAGCATCAAGGGTGTTTTAGTCTTGTATGTTGTTGATAGGCAATATAGCCATTTAAGGAATGATTGTGATTTAAGATTTGTCTTCAAGTGTGTATGAGTTGGAATATCACGAGTATGCCAATCTTGTCTTTTAGTGGATGTTGATTAATGTATTGTCTATTCTAGGGTCTCTTCCAAGGGGAGGGTTAAATAATTTGAGTAGGTAATTACATACTTGAATATATAGGTGGATTCTTAAGTAGAACTTGATTAATAGGATATGTCTTATGTAAGGCATATAGACATATCAGACTGTGTTGTTTTTCTTTGTTCATGATCTTCTGTGCAATCTTATGTTTGACTCCGTTGCCCATTGGGCAAGAGACTGATTTATGAGAGATCTGGGGTATTTCAAAGATCGATTAATCAAATTATAAATTGAAAATCATTTCCCTTTCATGTTGTTTGAAAGAGTTGGGATAGTTCTAGTTTTCAGACATACTCTATGCAAGTGGGATACTACATAAGATTTGATAAAACAGTAAGGTACTTGTTACCTAAAGGTTTGAAAGTTATTCCACATTTATATATCTGCAAGCTATTGTTTGTCACAAAGGAGTCATGTGTGCGCAGATTAGGTAGTACCCACCTGAGTGATGTGGAGCTCAAAGTGTAGATGGTCTTAGAACCTTGTCAATTGGACTTGTTTCTTATTTCCTTTTTGTTGAGGGTGTTGGGTTTGTATCCTAGGTTAGTAATCCCACGGCCTGGTCTCTAAATCTCATTAGGAAAGGAGAGTGCAAGAAAAGGCTCCAACACCCCTACCACCACCAAACCCTCAACTAAGGGTGCAAGCTGGGCAGAGGAGTTGTCATCATTCTCCTTGAGGTCCTTCTGGGAAGGACCTTTGCAATCAAACATAATATGCCCATGTTTTGATCATTTATGGCAAAAGAGAGTAGCATTCTCATAGATGATGGCTTGGGTCCATTTCCCCCATTTTTATTTCAGTGCCACAAAGTTCAGGAGAAGTTTATTCATGGTGAAATTCACACAGAAACAAGCAAATACCAACCTCGACTTCTGCACAGTAACAAAGTTGACAGTAACATATTGCCCAAAAGAGTTACTAATCCATCTGAGAACCTTCTCATCCCAGAATTCCAAGGGAAGACTAGGGAGGCGCACCCATACTGGTGCAACTTTCTGAAGTTCCACTTTCGGGTCAAAACCCGACTTCCATTTGGCTAACAAAAGGCTACGCTTTCCATAACACCAGTTTCCCGTGGTAACATGGGTAAAATCTTTCATTGCGTTAAATTGAATAAAAGAAGTCCGCCAGGCATAGTCGAGACACATAGGCTCCGTTTTATTTTCCATTTGGCGTCGCACCATCTTCTTACCATATCAATAGTAGGTCTAAACACTATGAATCTTCCCACTAGGCATAGGTGAAAAGAAGTAGAGATGTTATCCACCACACCATTTGACACAAAATCTCCGGCACAAACTCCCCCTCAACATATTCAGGGCTAGCAACGCAGTTTGGAGAGTTATCATTGCCCATAACAACATTCTTCCACCCTCCAAGAGTGCTAGTACTTCCATTGGCCTCATTACTCACTAAGCCCGCCCGCGAGCCATCAGACCCCCCCAACATTTTGAGGAGTAACAATGTGGGACACTGTATCTCTCAACACCAAGGAGCAATGGACATGAGAGACAGAATTGCCCGCAGAAAGTACATTGTCCTCCATGTGCGAAAGCACTAGAAACAGGTTTGGGCAGAGAGGTGTCGGGGGCCAGGGTCCCCTAGCGACAAAGCATCAGAAGCACGCATGAGAAGTCAAAAGATTTGTAGAGCGCAATGTGGAATATGCATAAGTGTTATAATTGCCAAGAAAGGATTTTAATTGTTATAATGTTAGAAATTTTGTATTTTGTCGAACCAAAATTGATTTTTCTACTTACTTAAACCAATGAAAAATTAAAAAGATTATAATTTTTAATTATTGAAAATAAATATTAATATTCAACTTTAATATTTTTTTACAATAGAATTTAATAATGTATTTTCGTTTTCATTGGTTAGTTGACAAATCAAATGAAAAAAATTGCACCTAAACGAATGCATAAGTTACCTGCTGTAGCCGATTATCTTAACCTATGGGGAGTTGCATTTGAAAACTTATTAGCATTTTATTTTATGCAGAGGTAAAAAATAGGCGAGAGATTCGGGGATTGGTGCGTGTAGACAGAGTAATGCTTGCAGAGGTAATTTATCTCCGCGAAGTGATTTAAGAGGGGAGGAAACGCACAGAGAGAGCGGGTAATGAATTAAATTTCTCTATGTTTGTGAGGAACTCCTTTGCATGGAAGGGAGAGCTCTTGGTCCAAAAAGAGGAATCACGTGTTTGGAACGAAAAGAAAGGGAGCGTATGAAGTTAAGTTATCCGAGTTTCAATCATGGCGTTTTCTAATTGTAATGTTCAAACCCATCTTTTATCTTTACAATAGGAATATCGATATTAGTTCTGAATTTATCGATATAGTCTTTTTATTAAGTGAAGTTATAATTCCTGAAAATAAGCATACTATTACATTGTGCCCTCTGTTCTTTTACATGCGGCTTGTAAGCACGCTAGAATGACTGATGTTTGCATAGTATCATTTCTTGGTTCCTCTGTAACCGTAATCCTCTTAAAGAAACCTGTCAATTAGTTCAGGCTTCTATTCTACACGCTCTGAGGGATGTCCATGTCTCGTGTTGAAACCCCCAATTTTCGACTTTGGTAATTATAGAACAATATGGAGTTTGGCTCTGTGCCTGTAAACTACAATTGCTTGAAAATTTCTAAGGCCTTCCCATCAAATTGAGTTTGTAACCACGCTATTCCTTTAGCCTGCTTTTCTCTAGGTGTTTTGAATCCATTCTTCCATAGGTTTGTTGTCGCAGTATGCAACCTTGGTCTTTAATTTTATTTTGTGTTATGTATTTTTGTTCGCATTTATTTTATCTATTATGTTTTCATTATAAAATTTAGAGCAAGTCATCTTTTATTATCATACACTTTTAAGAACATCTTAAAAGTAATAAAGTCATTAATATTTATAGTACAATAAAATTCATGTGTTTTTCTAAATTGGGGCACATCCCTATCCTATTTGACCCATTCCAAAAATGGGGAGGCAGCCTGTGGCCTCGGGGACCCATCCCATAGTATTAATGTTTGAGTTTTGATTATTTGTTTGACTTTGAATCTTATGTGACCTCTCAATGTAAGTTATTTAACACAAATGTTATATGTTAAGATTCCCTATATATTTTAAATTTTCTATATTTTATATAGCTGTCCCTTGGCCGTCCCCAAAAATGGCTTGAAAATTTGGGAAGAAGGAAATGCATACCCCATCCTCTTGCCCCCTTGTCGTGGAAACTTGGGTAACATAGGTTTATCCCTTTTCATATCATAATTTTTAATCTAGCTATTGATGCAATCTTCATCGATCATTATGCTTATATTAGCAATTATACGAAGGAATTAATCTTAGACTAGATTCATCCAATAGAATCTATATATTTAGATACACTTGAAATGTATTCAAGAATGATAGAAATTTAATGACTTAGGTTTTGAAGTTGAAATGCTTTTAAGGTTTCATTAATTAATGTTTGTGGAGGAGAAGATTGAAAGTTTATTAACTCTTTTATCACAAAGATAATGTTTAGTTATCAATAGTATAAAAGTAGAGAATGAGTTATCATGAGTATTGCATGGTAGGTATTTTGGCATTCAAAATATCATGATTTTTTATTGATTAGGTGTACGATTGATTTCAAATAGATATTTTCTAATCATTAACGAGTTTATGTCCTTGATCAAACAATTATATGTTGAGGTTAAGCAATAATTTAATACTTATGGCTTTATCTTTTGAAGCTCTTCTTGTATTGATATAATGTTTATAATTTTGAATGTATAAGTTAGTTCAGGTTACATTATGTTCAATAGATTGGTGACTTTATCTTAATCATTAAAATGTTCTCAATAAAATCGAGTTTAGCCCAAAATAATAGAGGTAGATCTTTTCTTTGTATACTTACATCATTGGATACTATAAATGCGGTTGACATCCTTGTTTCCTATTGAAGTTATTGTGTAATAGATCTTGAATTAGTTGTGAAATGAATTGATAATCATTATTAGAGCATAAATATCATGTGGATAACACTTTAAAGGTTGCTTAAATAACATTTTAATGCTTATGTTTTCTTGTACGCTTGCCTATGCTTATGTATGCTTTTGTAAGCTTATATATGCTAGGATTTTAGTCGATGTCAGATGGTGCCATATATGGAGCAACAAAGAAGGGTAAGTTCCTACTTCAAACTTACCCGCCAATAGTTGGTCCGAAAAGGTTCTTTGGCCAAATTTTATTCCATCATTAGTATATGCTTTCTATTTGATCGTTATGTCTTTGTAGGCACCTAAAATTGACCACCTTTGGTCAATTTACCCCTATTGTGGGTGAGGGCTTCTTCTCTTTGGGGGATCTCTTTCTATGTGGGTACCTCATTAGACTTCATTTTTTGGGACCCATCTTTTCACCCACCTAAGCTATGCTTAAAGGGGTGTTTGTGTGGGTTTTTATTTTCCTTTTGCTTTTTTTTTGGACTCTTATTGAGCTTTCTCAAGTTAAAAAAGTGAGTATTAATTGAGTGAGTTGTTGAGGTGTCATTGTCTTCCAAGGATGTCACATGTTTTTATTTTTAGACTAGTTGATGGTTACTCCCCATTGGTTGGACCTACCACCTTCACTCTCTTCTTGAGTCTATTTATACTCACTACATGGCTTGTATTTCCAATTTATTTAGTAGCTTGTTTTATGATCTCTTCATGTATATTTTTCATCTTGACATTTTCCATCTTTTAAAACTTTTAACCTTTTTTTGTTTATTTATTTACAATTTCTTGAGTTCTTTAATTTCATATTTCTAACAATACAAAGTCTGGATCTTAATATTTCCCCATAATGTTAGCTATGTCAACCCTATTCCCATAATGTTAGCTATATGAACCCTTTCCATATAGTTAAGTATAAATATATTACATGGAGGCTTTGACTTATCTAACTAGGACCATATATTTGCATACCTATTGGTTAGTTTTTATCTTTTGCATGCATTTGTCTTAATTGAGTTTTATTTACTTAACTAGGACATTCGTTTCCTACCCCTATCTATCCTTGCTATAGATAGAGGCTAGCAAGTTACATGACATAGATTGATTATTGACATCACGTAGTTCAAATGCCCTATGCAATTAATTTGTAATTTCACTATTATATCTTAGCAATTAATTTTGTAGATCAAATATTAGTTTTTATGATCCAAATACTATGGAGTTAAGTTTGGCAATTGAGTTTGTATGCTAGATTAGTTTTGGCAATTGATATTAAAAATCAATTAATGACCTATATTTTGTCGGCATGAGTTGCCTACTCTTGGTTAATTCCTAATATATTATTCATTTAGGAGAAATTTGAAAAATTGTAAATAGTGTTAATTTATGCTCTTGATTTCTTATCTTTGAATAGTCTTTGCAATTTCAAATGATTTTTTCATGCTTTTTAATATTTAGGCTGATTACAATCATTTTATTGTATCATGAATTTAAATGCTTTTTAATAAGGGAATCAACTTTTTTTCCTTTAGGCTGACTACAATCATTTTATTTTAGCATGAATTAAGTCCTTTTTAATAAGGGAATCAACATCCAAAATATGTGTGAAGTGTATATGAAAGCACAATGGAGCAAGACTCTGGAGGTTCAAAAATTCTAAATTTGACAAAGGCAGGAATCCTTAGTGAGCTTGGTTATAGTGCAGAAGTTGATCCTCTGGATAGGATAGAGATTGTGAATGGATGGAGTAATGATGCTTCACATGGTTGTTCTACTGGTGAGAGTCCCAAGGGTGTAGGGTCTTGCATGTTGGATGGAAAACCTTTTCTTGCAGCTGGTCCCACTTCCTTTTCACCAGGTAGGACCCCTATTGTGGTTTCAAAGGCAGAAATTGTCGTTCAAAAATTGAATTGCGCTAAGCTCTTTGGTGCTCGGTTAAAAGGTAAGAGTTATTCGTCCCCTGTTTCTCATTTTACTAATCCTAAGGCAGGAGAGTTCTCTATCTCCGTCCTTGATTTGATTGTTGACAAAGGCATTTCGACTATGGAAAAGTCATTGGTGGGATATTTTTTTGAAATATTGATTTGGTGCATTCCTTCATAGCCAAAAAATGGAAATCTAAGGGCCAGATTCAAGTGGCAGCTATTCCTAAAGGCTTCTTTTCCTTTGCCTTTATGTGTGAAGAAGACCTGCTTAAGGTCCTAATGGGTGGGCCTTGCCTTGGAGTTTTGGTCGTTCTTCTTTGGCTTTGAAGAGGTAGATTCCTAGTTTTAGGCTGGGGCATTTGTCTTTCAATGTTTCTCTAGTTTGGGTTAGATTGTTGGACTAATCGCTAGCATCTCCCTTTGGATTTAGGATATGGACTAATGGCCTCTCATGGACCCGTTTATCTCTAGCGTTTGTAGTGGGCGTTTAATAGGTCGATCTCTTGGCGCAATGACAGATGTATTCCAAGAATTATCCCTTTGGAGTTTTGGGATGAGGAAGCTTTTAGGGGTTTAGTAGCTTGTTTTGGTTAGTTGTTATTGATTGATCCCATGATAGCCTCTAGATAGGAGTTGGTCTATGCTCGCTTTTATGTCAGTGTTGATCAATCCTCTAACCTCCCTTCTGAGGTGATGATTAATTCGAAGCTTGGAACCTGGTGCCAGCCAGTTGAATATGATTATGTCCCCTTTGCCTATTTTCATTGCAAAAGGGTGTGTCACTAGGCCAAGGACTACCCTAGCAAGGTTCAAAATCCCCCTTAAAAAAATCTAGAAGGAAAAGGGGAAGAAGGATGGGGATGCTTATGGTTTACCTTTGGATGGTGCTGAGAGTTTCGTGCAAGAGAAGAATGACTCTGAGGATTTCGTGCAAGAGCACAATGGTGTACTGGTGACCTAGGAGGATGTGGTTGTTCCCTCGATGACAAAACTTCAATTATGGATTCAAATGCTTCGATATGGGCTTGTAATTTGGAGCTTTCTGACAAGCCTGGGAATGATGGTGAGGAGTTGAATATTGACCCTCTATAGTAAGTAGCAAAGAATCTTGTCAAGAGAAATGAGGTTCCGACTGAGCATTCTTTTTGTTCCTTGAGGCCTCTTGAGGAAGTTTGCCTTATGAGCTTTGTAGGTGGGTTGGAGTAGCTGGATTCTTTGGTGGAGGAGGTTTTGAACCTCATTTCTACTTCTTTTGTTGATCCTAATGGACCTCCTTTTATTATGGTGAAATTGAGAGAGAGGAAGAAGCCTAATTCTCCACCTAATGGATAAGGAGTTCGGACAAGAAACAGGTGAAACGCTGATTGTGGGTCGGAGACCAGGGCCAGGGTCAACCAACATCTCAACAAAGTAGAGATAAGATAAGCAAACTAGAAATTGTTGAAGGTATGTCGAAGACTTTGTTTGATGTGTGCTTGAAGAGAAGCCCTCAAAAATTTGAATGAAAATCATATCTTGGAATATGTAACCCTCATGAACAAGAGCTTCTTTCAAATTTGATTAGAGATCATAAGCCTGACATTGTTCTCGTTTAGGAAAGGAAAATGCATTGTATAAGTTAGAAAGAATTACATCTCTCTCATTGAAGAACTGTGGTCTTCGTAGTTCGAACACTAATGGTGACATAGGTGGTATAGCCACTTTTTGGAATCCTAAGTTGATTCATAGTATGAGATTGTATGCTAACTCTCACCATATTGCTATTGGTTTTACTATTGTGCGGGATGGTTTTCCTTGGATTATTTCTAACATTTATGCTCCTAATAATAACGGGGCTAAATGAAGATTATGGAACTCCGTAGAAGCCTTCAAGTCCTTTTTCAAGGATGATAACTGGCTGGTGATGGGGGACTTTAATATTCCACTGAGAGACTGTGTTCTCAAATATCTGATGATAGCGAAATGGATTTTCTCTCTTTCATCAACAATCAAGGTCTCTTGGATTTAGATCTGGGTGGAGCTTCTTACATTGTGTCTAATAGACGTGTGGGGATGATCTTATCCAAGTCAAGCTAGATAATGCTCGTATTTCTCCACAGTGGTTAATCCCTTATCCTTGCTCTCTATCTGCCCTCACTAGGGTGGGGTTTGACCCTTTTCCCATTGCTCTAGTTGCAGATGTTTTAGGGTGTAGGAAAATGTTCCCTTTTATATTTGAGAAGATGTGGATTCAACATCCGGACTTTCACAAAAGGATTTGTGATTGGTGGAACATTCGAGTTGATGGTTCTACTATGTTCCGTGTCTCTAAAACGTTGGTTTATGTTAAGTTCAATGTCCAACACTGGAACAAGAGCTCTTTTGGTCATATTTTTTAGTTAAAGGTACAAACTAAAGCAACACTTGATGAGGTTCAAAGGCTAATCCAAATATATGGGGTTGTTCCTCCCTTTATTAATCAAGAGATGACTCTCTTTTCTCGCTTGCATGATATCATTTCTAAAGAGGAAGAGTTTTGGAAGTAAAGATCAAGGGCTATTTGGCTTAAGAGTGGTGATCGGAATACGATTTTTTTTCATTTTTCCACCCTTAAACATTGTGTCTCTAACCATATCTCTCTTTAATGAGGTTGTGCTTCATAGGGAGGAGAATATTATGATGGCTACCACAAACTTTTTCTCAAACCTTCTTTCAATGGACTAGTTTCTAGACCATACCGCTCAAGATTGTTTTCTTCAGGTTATTCCTTATCTCATTTTTTAGGATATGAATAGATCTCTTTGTAGAGTGCCTTCTGATGATGAAATCCACAAAGTTGGTTGGCTTTGGGGCTCAATGGGTTTCCAATGTTTTTCTTTCAAACCTTTCGGGATATTGTTGCTAAGGATGTCTTGGATGCAGCTAAAGAGTTCTTTGGGAGCAGGAGTTTGTTGAAGGGGTTGAATACTAGTTTCATTGTTCTCATTCCTAAAATTGTTGGTGCTCAGTCTTTTACAGATTTTCGTCCCATAAGCCTGTGCAATTCCCAGTATAATTTTTTTGCTAAGATTCTTGTCCTCAAAACTCATAGATCTTTTGTCTTCCATCATTTTTTATCAGAAAAATAGTTTTGTGTTAGGGAGGTAGATTCTTGACTCTTCCAATAGTCCATGAAAACATCCATTCTCTTTTGGTGAACAAAAAAATTGTTTTTTTTGTTAAAATTGGACCTTGTTAAAGCTTATGACAGAGGTAGCTGACAGTTTTTCTTTAGGGTGCCGGTGGCCTTTGGTTTTGGTGATAAGGTTTTACAACTTTGGGGTAGATGGTCTTTGTTTCTAAATTCTCTGTTACCATCAATGTTTTGCCTATTGGCTTCTTTTCTAGCTCTCGTAGTTTGAGGCAAGGGGACCTCATCTCTCCTTTCCTTTAAATCATCATGGTGAATGTCATGGGGTGGGCCATTTATAAAGCTATCGAGGATGGTTCACTCAAGGGTTTACATCCATTTTCGTCAGGGCATACTTGTTCTCATTAGTAGTTTGTGGATGATACGATCATCTTGGGTGACACTTCACTTAGGGAAGCTAAGCATTTGAAAAAGATCCTGAAGAGTTATGAGTTTGCTTTGGAATAGAAAATGAGTGTTCCTTAAAGATTTGTTTTTTTCCTCAACACTCTAGACCGTATAAAAGCTATAATTGCCAGAATGCTGGAATGCTCTAAGGCTTCTCTACCCTCTACTTATTTGGGTTTACCTTTGTTCTCTAGTAGGGTTCTTGACTCGTATGGATGGATCTCTTGGATAGATTTCATTCTAAGTTGGTGGAGTGGAAGGAGGCTATCTTAAGTCAAGCTGGTAAGCTTCAACGGATTAAAGCCTCCCTTCAAAACTTGCATGTGTATGCTTTGAGCTTTTTCAAGGTTCCTAGGGAATTCCTGGAGAAAAATTAATCTATGCCACACAACTTCCTTTGGACTGGTACCAAGGATAAAAATTGTATGTTCTACGACACTTGAAGGACGAGGTTTGGGGGACAATAGGAGATGCATTTGTGGGACGTTTCCTAATGGGCCAAAATAAAAGGATGACGGGGAATGACAAATGCAATTTTTAAAATATGTTTATATATATCTATATATATTCAAAATAAATTATATTATATGTTTTTTAATGTTTTATATAACTTTTAATGACAATATTTAGGTTGAAATCAGAAAATGTCTTGTCTAATACAAAATAAACCTACAACTCCAACACTTTGATGCATGCATGAAACATAGATTCAACTTAGTGCTAGCTTAGAACCATTAATTAATGTCAAAGCCCACTTGGATTTGTTTCTACTTTCCTGTCTTACGAAAAACATTGACATATATTGGTTTTTAAAATGTTCCATGACATGACATTTTGGGGATGGGGACAACAAGGGACGCATTTTTGGGACATTTCCTAGAGGGCCAAAAATAAGGGACACATCCCCATGTAACATAGTAACAATCGTCTTCATTTGGTGGCTTGCGATCAAGTTTTTTGCCCCTCGAAGCTTAAAGGGTCAAGCACTTGCAGAATTAAAGAGCTCAATCTTGTTCTCCTCGCTAAACATGTTTGGAGATTATTGGTGGATATTGTGGAATGCGCTTGGATTTTCTATAATAAATATTTTTGTGCTTTCAACAATTTTCGCGACTTTCTGGAAGTTCGTAATGGCCCCCTCCTAGTTATGTTGTTTGGAAAAACTTATAGAAAGCTAGAGGTGGATATTGGGGAATGGTAGTAAAATTCTTTTTTGGGATGATTGGTGGGTAGAAAATTGCCCTCTAGGGGTTATCCGGTCTCTTGGGCCTCTCCTTTCAGATATGCTTGCATCAAGAGGTTTGGCTGTTGTATCGTTGACTATTTAGAAAATGGTAGATGGAATGATCTCTCGTGTGTGAATCTTGCTCTCTCAGCTCTATAATCTCTCTTGGATAATGTTCATATTCTGGATGTTGTTGTGTAGGATAAGTTGGTTTGGAATGATTCTCCTTTTGGGATGTTTTCAATGTCTAGTGCTTTCTTTATTTAGATGGCCTGCTTTCTCCTCACCCTTTCTGAGCTTTTGTTGGGAATTCTAAGCTTATCCCCAAAATTTTGATAAAATTTTGACTAATCATAATTTGTGTAAGAGGGGTTTCTTGCTGCTAAACAACTGCTCTCTATGAAAAGGATGTTGACAATTTGTTCCATTTTTTGTTTGGTTGTTCCCCTGTCCTTGAGATTTGGACACAAATTCTCTCCCTTTATAACATGTGTTGGGGTTTTCCAAATTCTTTTGATGATGGTTGGTAGCAATGGATTGGGCCTTCTAAGAATTTGCATCTTTCTTCCCTTTGGTCCCTAACTCTTTCTCATGTTGTGTGGGAATTTGGTTTAATGGAACAATTGTATTTTTAGAGAGAATTTCTCTTTTTCTCATAATCTTTCCTATAAAATTTGTCTTTCTATTTGGGAGATTTTTCTCATTGGCCTATTCAATAATTTGAAGTATGGACAAAAAGTTGTTTTAGATTATAATTGGAAGATTGCCAATAATTGGAAATTCCTTGTGATATTTCTATTCCTTACAAGTCTAAGCAGGCAAGAGAGAATGCAGCGTGGAAAGCTCCCCCTTGTGAGTGGTTCAAAATTATCTTTGAGGGATGGCTAAGGGTAGTCTAGGGCCTATTGGTAGTGGGGGAGTGTTGAGAGATCACAATGGCAGGTTGGATTCGACAGTGTCACTCCCTTTGGGTACCTAGTCAAACTACTTCACTGAAGCCAAAGATGCCTACATTGGTCTGAAACTTGCCCAATCAATTGGGTGTAGGAGAATTTGGATTGAATTTAACTCGTTGAATGTTATTAATTGCCTAAAGGGTACCCTTAATCCAAGTTGGTCAATATGTGGCATCATTTCTGATTGCCTCTCCATCCTGCGAACTTTTGATCAGTGCCACATCACACACATTTTAAAAAAGGGAATGTGGTGGTAGATTTTTTTGCCAAGGCATTGTGTCTAGTCATGAGCATATGTGGGGGTTGAACGATCTACTTCCTTTCAAAGTATGAGTCAATGAAATCTTTAACAACTAAGGTGCCTTGTTACTAGGTCATTATGACCACTTGTCACTTCGACCTTGATTTCCCACGTATTCTAGGTGTTTTTGCCTTGCTTTGGTTTCTTTGGCGTTCATTCTCGCTTGTGTTGCTCTAAAACTTTGGCTCTGGTTTTGTGGTCAAGTTTTCCCTTTCTACAACTAAAATAGGGGGAGAGAGAAGTCGAGTGGAGCCCTCCACTTGTGATAGATGGAGATAAATACTGGGCTTTAGAATAAGCTCAAGGAAGGAGTTCCCAATATATGGAGCATCTCCATGGCGTCGACTCACAAACAATAGAGGACTTTATTGCTAGGTAGAAGGATAGACCTCTCCATGTGTTCAACATGGACCTGGTGATTAGTGAGGACCTAATTGCCCATATCATTGGGCGCTCCATCGACAACAAGAAAATCTTTAGAGATTGGAAGACCCTTGCAGATGCCCTGAATAGGATTTTCAAGAAGGGGGAGCGTGACTTACCGATTAGGACCAACACGGGCGGTTATGACAAGAGTTTTATCAATCCTTGTTGTGCAAAAATTGTCGAGGTAATAACGAGATATTTTACCTTGGATGGTCATTTTACTAGTTTATTCAGTCACCATTTTGTTTTTTTAAATAATTTTAGCCGTAAGCAGAGGGTTTCCTTTCCTTTCTATCCGATGTCTTCACTTAAGCCAGGGCTAAATGACCATGCCAAGAAACCCTATCTCCTTGTTCTCCAGGAAGGTCTCATCCTGCTCATTATGGAGCATGCAAAATCTATATCCATCTCGAGCAATCCTAAAAGAAATAAACCAAAATTGAAACAATATTAACTTGTTTGTGTGCATTATAGAAATATGCCTACGTATTCGAAGGATAAAGGGCCAGGGGATGAAGTGGAACTTGTTTTTGGAAAGGAGGATGACTCTTTTGAGCTCAACAAGCCTATAAAAAAGAAGCTCCGTCAAGCTTGGTTAGTGGTTCCTTTTCTCAGGAGGAGATAGTTAAATATAAGAGAAATCCTCCACGTATTGCTAAAGGTGGTAGGAAGAAGAATGTTGAGGAGAAAGTGAAAGGTTTGGTTGTGGAGGAAGAATTGGAGGTTAGAAGTGATAAGGTTGGATAAGAGGAGATAGGAGTGGTTGAAGTAAGTTCCGCAAGGTGATCAAGTGAATGAAATATCGGTTGAAGAACAAATTGATGAGGAACAAGGCTGTGAGGATAATGATGCGTCTGAGCAAAGTGGGGATTGGGCAAAGAACATTATTGCTCAAATTTAGGTTGGTGCTTTAGGGTAGGCTTTCTTCTTGGTTTCTTTCTGAATTTAATGGTGTCAATGGGAATTTGGAGTTTTTTTCATAATAGATTGGAGGTGGAAATAGGGGCAATCTTTGAGAGAAAGAGGGAGGATAACTCCAAAATTTTATTTATCGTAGAGAAAGTGGCAATGAATGTCAAGGTTCTTTGAAATGATCATGAGTCTAGGATAACCAAATTGGAGGAAAATATCAACCGTGTGAATCGTAGGCTGGAAACAGTTGTGAAAATTAGTCATTATTCTATGATTGATAGTGCTAAAGGACTTAAAGTCCTCAATGATAAAGTGAAAAATTTGCAGATGCTTACACTGATCAAAGAAGGATCTACTAGTGGAGAAAGCAACGTTGATGCAAAGCCAAGTGGTTACTTTGTCAAAGCACTTCTTCAGTCCACCAACTAGGATCATTCACATGGATCCACCCACTCTTAAGACATGCACATGGTCAATCCACACTAATCCACTTGTGCTCCACACCCTAAATATAATCCTCTCCATTGATCTTTCAATCTTTGATCCTCTTACATTACTCATAAACCGTCCTCACACAACTCTTCAACACGCTCCCCTCTATTCTCTTGTTTTGAAACTAAACCTTACCTTTGGATTCCCCTATATCCACTCAACATGGAGAACCCTTACATCCTGATTTAAATGAACCACCCCTTGACCCAACTTGGTCTACAAGAGACACTAATTGTTCACTATTTCTCAAGACAGTCAATTTGCCCCTTATAAGATAGTCACCTAAAATATTCTCCAAACATTGTGTCCCTATCTCCTACCATGAAAGACACCTTACACAACCTTAAAGACTCTTCCCACACCCATTCCTATTCACTAAATCCATCAAACACAACTTCTGTTCAAAGAAACACAACTTACTCTATCATTGTCATACTGGGACAATCATGTCAAATCTCTGCACTTTGGTTGTTGAACTCTTCCCTTGGACTCACTGCCTTCTCCCAAGCATCCTTCATATTGTAGACTCTCTTCTCTACACTCTCTCAAGCTTCCATGACAATCTCCAAACTTTCTTTGTGGACAAAGTCACATTTGCACTTCATTGTCTCCAATCTGCCAACTCTGAGATAGTTTTAGACATTGTTTTCTTCATCAGTTCGTGTGCCATCTTCATGCATGGGCCCCTGAAAAGACCATAAAACACTTTATGTACACTATACACTCCCAAGTCCACCAATGGTTCACGTAGGATCAACTAGAAGTGGGGGTAATTCCATTTTGTCTCTTCTCGGTTACCCTAAATGAGGGTTTGACATACTTTTACCAAAATACAAAGAAATTTCTCAAATCGACAACAAATGAAAAGATTTCAAAGCTAAACTCCTTTTAGTTCATGCCTCTATGAATTCCTAATGAACATTCAAGGGAAGTGATACCTTTTAAACAGTAAAAATAACAATATCTCATATTGTCAGTCTCACTGTAACAATAAAATTGTAGAGAACCGTTATCTTTATTCACTTCAAAACTTCATCTATCGACCTCCCCTAGATTTGGGATAGTTTACAATATATAAAATGTTTCTCCCAATCATGGGAACCGACCAACCACCCTAACTAACTGCCCACAAACCAACTGCAAGCAGTTGAAACCGACTGCTCCGCTAATTTGTCAAATACAAAAACTTGTAAAATGTTGTCAAGTTGACAACTAAGTTGTCAACTCGACAATTATTGCTAATTTAAACACTTTGCAAATGGTTCTTAAAAGACTCTAAAGCTATAAACCACCCTTAGTACTACCCCTTAGGCCATTAGCCCTTATATAGTGACATAGGCCTATTTTACCAATTTTGGCAATATTACATCTTTTGCATGTTTTTGCAACATTATATACCTTTGCACCTCTATTACATTCCTATTACATTGAATGGCTCAAATGGCCATGTTACATTATTCAATGACCTTGTAGGTCATGTTAGACTTCCAATGTCCTAGGTCATCCAAGTGACCCTCTTTGTGCTCATGAGGTGCTCTGCGCCAAATGTGCTCATGGGCAAAAGTTTGAAGAATAATATGGATACCCAGGATGTGGTTAACGAAGGGAGTAATGTCTCTTCTCTAAAACAAAGAACCCCCTCTACCATAACTAGGAGTCACTCTAAGCAAGGGGTAGAATTGTCCAATATCATAAAGGAGGTTCTTCGAAATGATTGAGTCTAGGATAACCAAATTGGAGTAAAATTATATCTAGGATAACCAAATTGGAGTAAAATTATATGAACCATAGGTTGGAAATAGTTGTGAAAATTAGTCATTATTCTATGATTAATAGTGTTGAAGGACTTTAAGACCTTAATGATAAAGTGTTTGTAGATGCCTACGCCGATCAAAGGAGGATATACTAGTGGAGAAAGCAACGTGCTCATGGGAAAAGGTTTGAAGAAAAATGTGGATACCCTATATGTCGTTAGCAAAGGGAGTAATGTCTCTTATCTGAAACAAGGCCTCCTAGTGCAGGAGCCCCACATCCTAAAAGCATCTTCAACATGTCCTACACATGTAGGACTTCTTGTTTTCAATAATGATCTATTTGTAAGATCTAGTGCCAAGATTTGGTCTTTATGAACCACTCGGTCAACTATGGTCAAAGGATCCATAAATCTTGAATTTGAGTTATTTTTGTGTTGTAAGTATTCCTTAAGTAGGTTTGGTCCATTAGTGACCCCTAGGAAAGTGAACAATGAACATTTGTTCAATTGGTGCAAAATATGCAAAAATGCAACATTTGCATAAAAAGTTGCATATCAACTTTTGGTCGAGTTAACAAATTTTTGAAAGTTGGTTGTAAAACTTCCTCCCAACGGATCATTGTTTGAAATGTTGTTGTAGCCGTTGGAGGAATTCCTCAAATAGCCCTCATAGGCGGGTGGAGGATGATGATGTAATTTTGCAAAACAATCAATAAAATAGAACCATTCTCCTGCAAATAGTCGGTTATTTTGGATTTGTACGGCCCCATACGGAACCGAATAGGAAGAAAACCAATGAGTTATTGAAGTTCAGTGAATCATCTTTCTTTTGCTTTTGAATTGAGCCTTTGATCGATTGTAGAACTTGTGATATTATCAATGCTGCAAAAACTGTCTGAAACCCTAAGCACTTAGGGTTTCCCCGAATAAATGGCTATTCCTCCTCATTCCACCATTGGAGAAATCTGAGAGTTGGTGAAATGAGGGGAAGGTGTATGTTTTCCAAGATTCCGAAGGCACTTTGCAGGTTGGTGGTCGAAGGAAAGAGTTTGAACTGATTCTCGGTCGACATCTCAATGTGGCAACCAATGAACAGTAAGAGTATTTGATGACTGAGGAATTTTGGGGTTGCAACAAGCACCCAGATTGAATGTTTGGAGTACATTCAGCACGAAGACCATTCTTGAGTCAATAGTTAGTCACTGCACTCCATTCCATAGGTACTTCTTTTGTTAATTTGTCCTAATTGGGGTAATTAGGTTTGTTAAGCTTATCAATATTTAGGCACTGTATGACCAAGTCATTATCTACCGAGTTGGGGGATTGATGCAGAGGCTAGTGGTTACTAGGAAATATCCTATCAATGCCCCTTGATCCTCCTTCAATGGATCAATCTCCTAGACCCTACCCACACAATAGACCTTCCAATGGTCAACAATGGTTCTTGCCACTAGACTCTACACCTTGTAAACAACTCCCATCACCCCTCTTATCAACTTGTTTGATCATGCTTGATCATACCTCCACTCACTTGTGA